>QANX01004531.1:98728-192692 GCA_003254975.1 Ochetophila trinervis
CAGCCAGGGGGGCGCGTGGAGAATGACTTATTGATATTTGATTAAAAAGAAATTTTCACTAATAAAACCTTGTTCAAATTTTTTTCCAACTCGAGTAAAATTTTATCACAAATAAAATAAAGGCACAAAACAAAAATGATATATAGATTGAAGCAATGAGAAGGAAGCAAACCAATAGAAACTCTTTAGTTTAACCAATAAAAGCTAAAACTCAAGAGAAGAAAGCATCATATGGAAACATATGTTGCTTGACTTACCACAACAGAGCATATTCCAGGGTACAAACCAGCACAGATGACTGCTCGGATAAGATGCTCATCATGACTCCACATATTGCAGTTTTCTGCATTGTGCTCAACCAAACCAGTATCCTTGATCAAACAAAAGAACTGCTTCCGAAGAGAGTCAATGGCTTTTAGAGTTTGAGCAGAGAGAAAATTTCTCCAACAGTATTCATAACCAGATTGCCGTCTTTCAGCATCTTTCCAACCCTCATAAGCTCGGACTAGTGCAAGGTGATCACTGTAATCACGAGCTGAAAACTGTGCTTTTGCCGACTCTGCAAGCTGCAAAAGGTTAAAAAGAGACAATTTGTAAATACATGTCATGAAAGCAAATTTCAGATTCATTTTCATATCTACTAAGTTGAATTTAAAATTCCAACTACACACCCACCAAATCATAAGAACATCCCTCGACATTCTCAGATTTGATGCTAGATACCATAGTTTTAAGTCACTCTTATTTTTATTTGATGACTTAAACGCTGCTCATTCGTTTCTATTTCTAAAGTACACCTACTTTCCACATATTAACATTATACACCTGCATAATCTAAATTCTAAGATAGCAGAATCCCTAACCCTAAGTACAAGAATTCAAATTATATTTGGATTATAAGTAACATCAACTAAATATCACTAACAAAGCAGAAACTACATACTCCTAAGTAAGCTAACTTCATTTTTTACCAAGGAAAATGGATAGAGTTATCTGGCTACCAACGCTAATAAAATTTACACCAAAAATGGTATCCAAAATTCAGATTTGAGCCACAATTCAAACAAAAATGTAGTCAATTCATTGTCAGTTTGTAACTGAAATTTTTTTATTCTTCAATATATTGGCCCTTAAAAAAGTAAAAAAATTTAATATACAAAAATTGAGAGACAAGGCATATTAAACAACTCCACTGAAAAATGTTACAGCACACGTACATCCTTCTTGTCAAATGGCATGAGGAATGGATCTCTGACACTCAATCCAGCGACAACAGTCATGACTGGATCTAGACAGTTGAAAATAGCCCCTAATATGAGCATCTTTCCAAGTTTAGGTTCAACTGGAAGCACTGACAGGTTGCGCCCTGTGAAGCACAGAATTGTGATTTAGGGTTTTTAAGCTAACTCAAACTTCTCTGAAAAACAAGAAAGAGAATGATAATAAGTACTATATGATTACAACAATAAATGTTCTTCACCTAATACTGTTAGATTTTCGTGTTCGTCTAAAGCCCCGATGATCTTCAAATATTCAACAGCATTTTGAACCTACAAAACAAACATGAATTGAAGAACTACTAAGATTTGCATAACATAGCTGCTGTTAGAAGCAAAACCATTTGTAGAGTAACACAATAGTGAGAACCACCACATAATGGACCAAAATAGAAAAGAAAAAGATCAAATAATCTTTTGTATAAGTTTCATAAGTATGCAGATGTTAAAAAAGCAAATGCATATTGACATTTACCGAGAGAGGTTCTGGTGGTTGCAAGGCGCATGACAAAAATTCCGAAATACTTCCAAGTTGTAAGCTTTTGATTTGTAAACATAAAGACTGTAATGGTGTTCTCAGAAGCTCCGGCAGTTGATAATCAGCAAAGGCATCATATACACATCTGGGATAGAGATGGTAACACTCGCCCGATTGAACACGACCAGCTCTTCCTCTTCTCTGCAAATAGAAATGTAAAACTAGTGTTAATTCATTTGTTCACCCAATGGAACATTACATGGAAAAGATTACAAGGCCTTTAAAGAGAAAACTTAGATTGAAGTTATCAACTATGGTATTCAGCCTCAAACTCCAAATTTTGACCTTTTTTTTAAGTGGATTTCGACATAAATATGAAATAATAAATTAATTTCCCCAAACTAGCCTAGAGTATATAAAAGTCACTGTCATTAAAATAGGAAATTACACTGTGTTCCATTGATTTTGATGTCCTACTTTTGGTCTAACTTATCAACATCCAGAAGACAAAGTTATGGACCAAAATATTTACAAGTAGGTGCACCAAAAAGCAAATTAACTTGCATATTATCTACGACAGAAAATAAATTTAGAGTGGTATAAGAACAGATTTAACCCATAAACTATAAAAGTAATCAGATTGTTAGCAGAAAATTCTTACTTGCCGAGCAGCAGCCTTTGAGATCCATGATGGAAGCAAACAGGGAGTGTTATTTAGCGCATCATATGATGTCTCTTTAGCCTTTCCACAGTCAACTACAAAAACCACATCATTGATAGTGATGCTAGTTTCAGCCATATTTGTAGCAAGAACTATTTTTCGCACTCCATCCTCTGGCTTATCAAATATTAACCTCTGTTGGCAAAATGATACAAAATGAGTTATATGACTTACATGTCAAGTATATGATATTATTCTAATCCGAACATGTGAATAAGGCGCATTTAACTCAAATGCAAATGATGGAAAAATTCCTAGCTAAACTTCCATATTAGAAGTGAAATAGCATAAATGGTTTTCCTGAACAATGGCTGGGTTGCAATACACCATCTTTTTAAATGCTTACACTATCATGTCAAAGAGCACCAATAATTATTTATATTAAGACAATATTGCCTTATGTAGAGAGGTAAGCTCTACCCTATACTGCCATCTAGAACTACAAAACAAAATTAGTTTATGTCTGATGTCAATTTTTTGGCCAAGAATTCTAAAACCTGAATGCATGATATGTTAATTAACTTGTTGAATCAGAAGAGAAATGAGACCAAAAGCTCCACTAATTTAATAAGCATCCCATACAAGAGTATACATGATATGCATAGTTATCTACATCAGACCTCAAGAAAAGGCCTCGAGGAATTCAATCACCACAGCCATCACTTTGAGCCAAGTTTTATAGACCAAAAATACCTAACTAAAACTTTGCTAGTCCTCCCCTCGGATTAAAATCCTTATTAGCATTTTGGAAATACAATCTGGTAGTGGAAGAGTTTAACATCTTCTAAAAGTTGTCTGTAACAAGTATAATGATTTGCATTGAGAACAAAACAAAACGCAAAAAGTGAGGTCACCTGCTCAGAACTGGGCATGGAACCATGGCATGCAAGCAGCAAGACCCTGCTAGGATCGCCTAAGAGAGGATGGGATTGGAGCTGATCTTTCAAAGAGTTTATGTCATCCCAGCCAGTCAGAAAAACCAAAATAGCACCAGGCCTTTCTTTTCTGATTATGTCGCAAAGCACATGCTCAATAAGGTTAAATCCAACTGAGTCGGGATTCCAACAGGATAAAGACTCCTGAGTCCTTATACTATACTCTCTGAGGTCCACATTTTCAAGTGCATTCTGTTCAAAATGGAAGATAAGATATTATAACAGAACCAACAGGTTGCAATAAAAAGCAGCTAAATGCAAATTATTTCCGTACCTCAACTGAAGAAGCAATCTGGCTCTTTCTCTTTTTGAGAGCTTGAGCTTGTTTTTGCGTTTTCCAGGTCTTTTCTTGACCATAATCATCAATTTGATTATATGGAGTCAACCGATATCCAGTCATTTCCAGAATATTCTCAAGAAAATGTGCTCTGACAGGGTATGTAAAACCCTGTGAATAAACAAAAACAGTCCGCATGAACATGAGTCCAGCATACCTTACATAGACCTTGTCCCTAAATATTTTAAAATTTTAATTGGGGGGAAACAAAAGGTGCAAATTAGGTTACATTGCTCCCAAAAAAAAAATGCTGAACAACATCCCATAGCAGTCTTCGGTTAGTTGATTTCTAACATAGTTTTATAGTTACAGAATTTCCCCATTCTTACTTGTTCAAAAGCTTAGGAAATAAAAAAATAGTATCTATTATCTAGCATCCTGGACTTACAGGAATATGCATCATTGGAGCACCACCAAAATAAGAAGAGAATAGCTCAGCATCTAGGGTTGCACTCATCAAAATCAACCTCAATTCTGGTCGGCGGGGAAGAAGTTCTTTCAGGACAATGAGAAGAAAATCTGGCACAAATAACAACAGTACAGTAAAAATACAAATACAAATGGCATACCAGCAAACATACAATAGATGAATTCAAATATCACCTTCATTCATTCCACGTTCATGAATCTCATCAACAATGACATGTGTAACACCTCTCAAGTTTCTGTCAACAAGTAATCTTCTCAACAATATGCCGGTGGTGCAAAAGAGAAGACGAGTGTCCCTCCCTTTCATTCCCTCCAGCCGAACTTTGAAACCCACCTTTTACAAAAAGGGGAATAACTTTGATATAATTCTACATACATACACTTTTATTTATACATTAAAAAAGTATGTATACATGGAGGACTTAGCATTTACTATTAAAAAATAAGCTCTTAAAGAAAATTAAATAATAAATAAATGTTGTCAAAAACATTTCTAAAAATGTTATAAAGACAAAATTATAAATTTGAAGTAAGATGCATAAAATAAAAATATATAGAAACTCACTGATTCCCCCAGTTTCTCTCCCCGTTCAGCAGCAACTCTTTCCGAAACAGCCATGGCAGATATTCGTCGAGGTTGAGTACAAATAATACTGCATGCAGCTCCACGAGCAGCTTCAATCTCAGATTCTAAAATGTACTGGGGAAGCTGTGTAGTTTTACCACAACCAGTTTCACCCGAGACAACAACAACCTATCCAAAATCCAATATCATTTCTTCAGTAGTCTATGAATATATGATAGATATATCATATATGAACCAATACACATAGAAGATGCAACCACCTTACATAATGGCATAGAAAAAAGACCTTGTAAATTAATTATAAAGTATAAACAGAGCAGTGCTAGCAAATAATGGTCACAAAGAAAACCCTTAGGACATGAAGAGTAGATGCTATACAAAAATACTCAAATATCTTTCTATATATAAGAATTAAGGCTATAAACCATAACCAATCAATCAAAATATCAAGCAACGATAACAAACCTGGTTCTGAGAAATGGCTTTTAACAATGAATCCCTCTCTTTATATGCAGGAAGACTTCTACGAAATTCAAGCATCTTTTGTCCTTCAGGTGATTCCTGTACAAAATTGATATTTTTTTTTAAAACAATACTAAATATTTACAAGTTATAAAAAAAAAAAAAAAGCGAAAAGAGCCACACTGCAGAAAGAAAAAGGGTACATGGTTACATGACGAGAAAACTGTTTAGTTATAAAAAAGACCTATAAAGCTTCATTAAATTTATTACTGTCAGAAAGATTAAAAGACACTTCCACTGATTTCTCCTTATAAGAGAAAATTACTTTGAAGTACAAGTTACAATAAACAAAAGTGACAACTCCTAATAAAAGCGTCAAAATTCTAACAGTACTAAAGAGTGAGAATGTGAAATCCTCGATGTAACAGCATAAAAAACTTCAAAATCCTATTAGAGCGTAACTAATACTCTGAAAACCATATATAAATATTAGAATTTAGTTTCATATCCCTCCACTCCCAAAATATTTTAAATCAATTGATAACTTATAAAAGTTTTTAGTATTATTAAAATCAAGACATAATAACTGTTCCAATTAAATTATGAAACAATACCTCCAAAAAAGTGATAAATTTCCTGAAAGAAAACCATAGAATTAGGAATTAATTTGCTTGACTGATCAAGGTACTGGAAACCATTTATGGTACATATCCTGAAAGCCTCTGTGAATATCTTTTAAAATGTAGAGAAGCTGCCCTAAACCAAATAAAATGGGGAAAAAAAAAACGCTGCATTTAAACAACCAAAATAAAAAACCTTATTGCAGGTATACTTTGAAAGAAGTGGGCACGCAGGGGAGAAGAGCTTCAATGAAATACTTTTCTTTCATTCTGTATATATAGTAACAGAAAAGTATACAATAACTATAACAAAAAGAAAGGGGAAACAAACAAACCTTCCAATCCTGCTGCTGACTACGTAGTTGCAAACTTTTACGTCGAAGAATTTTCTCCATTACAACACTATTCTGTGCCAATGGCTCCTGCCGCTCATAAAGCCCCTCATCAGTTACAGTACTTAGATCACTGCTTGATCTTGACAATGAACTATCTCCCCTGCTCTTTAGCTTTAGAGAAAGATGCGATTTAAGAAGAGAATCTACATCTTTTTGTAGTCCAAAAGGTAAGATCACCTATACATGTCTTAAAAAGTTAGTATTACACTGAAAAAACTACAAAACCCGATAACTTCAACAATATGTGAAACTAGTGTATGAAAAACAACACCTAATACTTTAAGCTCTAGGTTTCCACAAAGTGTTGAACTTAAATAAGTCATAGTTCTTTTCCATAAATAAAATCACATTTAGCAGAACACAAGAAATGAAGTGCATGCATATGATAAATACCTCAATTACAAAAAATAAATAAATAAATAAATAGAAATATAATAAAATACCTCTCTCTGTGGACGCCTATCATCCAGATCAGACCTGTAGTTTGGTAGGGGCACTTTACTAAAGACAACTACTTTAGCATATTGATGACTGCAAAAATTAATTATATTAAAGATATGTCCTGTAACGCAAGTGAAGAAAGTATATGTAATAATAAGAACCTTATATACCTATACAAACCCATTCTGGTCGCCAGTGCTGAAAGTTGGTCAAAATCTCGTCTGTCCTTTTTCTCCCTTGACACTACCTCTTGCTCATCTTTGTTGCGAAGCAGCATGGTTAATTTCCATTCCCATTCATTAATGTTATCAAGGGTTGAAGCACCCTGACATAAACATTGAATAAAAACCAGTATAAATCTGCGAGTCATACATCTTTCATCAAGAACAATATTAAAAAGGTAGCATGTCATTTATTAGAAAATACTTTACACTTCAGTCTAGAAGACTAGAACAAAGAATATATCTTTCTAACAATTAAAACTTGTAACTTGAACCAAATTCAAGGCTTTCCTTAATGATCCTCTTCATCTTAGCAAGCATTGAACAAAATAACATATTCTAGAAATCAGAACGTCATATGAAGAATTTAAAAATCAGAACCAAAAGAGACATGGAAATTGATTAATAAACAATTTTGCTCCCTGACTCATCTAGTACTTTTTCTAGTTCTTCATTCTTTCCGTAAATGGATTGACATCCCTTCTTATCATTTTCTCACACTTAACATTTTTAGCAGGAAATTTCAGGCACCCCTAAAAGTTTTGATTTGGAACTTTTTCTAATGAAAAACTAAACATGCTTCCCTTCAAACTAGGGGACCATTTTTTTTTTCTTTTTTTTTTATCTCATCAATGATGCATTAATGTAGGACTGAAAAAAATCAATAAGGTTATAGAATGTTACATTCTCAGCTCTGTTTTCCCTAGAAGTGAGAAACATTCTGGATGTGCCATAATATGGATAGAAGGAAGTCCAAAACAGCACCGCCATGTTTTTCATAAAATGGGTAATTAGTAACAACAAATACTTCCCATATCACCAATTAGAATTCTTTTTTATTTATCCAAACCCATAAGCATAACAACAAACTAAAACAGAAAACTTTAGCTTTTCCATTGCAGGTGGAAATGATAGCTAATTTACAGCATTCCAAAAGCCGTTTCCTTTGCTTCCAAAAAAACAAACTCTATTCCCATATTTTGCTTTGAAAAACGTCTTCCTCTTCTTCTCTTTTCAACTCCACAAAATGCTAACAAACTAACCATTTCCCGCATACAATCCTGACCCCAAATTCAAACATTCAAAATCCCAACAGAAAAAGAGTTCGCCAAACTAACCATTTGGTTCCGAGAAGGCCCAAATTCCATATCCGAGTCATCGCTGCTAGAAACGTCCTGGTAAGCATACTTCCCATAATTCAAATTCTGCTGATGATTCCAAAAAGGCATATTATCAACACTCCTCTGTCTCAGTCTCTGCCTCTGTTTCTGCCGCCAATCAACCTCAGCAGTCCGTGAAGAAGAAGAGGACGATAAGCACGTGAAACCCCCACGACCCACGAGACCATTTATGCAGTAGAGGCTCCGTAACCTTTGAGTGTGGAAGGAATTGTTGTGCCTCGTGACAAAACCCAGCAAGGAACGCTTCAGATTATTACAATGGGTTTTGCTGCGGAAAACCACGCAAGTGGTGGCTGTGGCGGTGGTGGGTGTGAGCGACATGGTTCTGATATAGCCCTGAAAGAGGGTTGAGCAGGGCATTTTTGGAGGTTTTTTTTTTTTTTTTGGTTCAGTTGCAGTGAATGGGTTTCATTTACCAAAATTAGGGTTTTTGACAGTGAAATTTCTTGGGGGCGGAGTGAGAGGTTTTTGTGCAATCCTTGGTTGGAGAGAAGCTGCTGAGATTTTTTTTTGTCCCTTTTGCCTCCGGAGCTGGAGTAGTTTGTATTCACAATTACAATGAATATATATATATATATATATATATATATATATTTTAAAATTATTAATAAATATTTTTTTTTTTTAATTTTAGCCAAAAGGGTCCAAGGACATGTTGCTGCTGAATCGCCACCCAAACAGCTTGAGCTCCATATGCTTGGTTTTTTCATAAATAACCAAGTAAAAGACATTCTGTAATATTTTAAGCTGCCAATTGCCACTGCAACTGTGTAAATAAATCAGTTTTTATATCTATGAATACGAGAGTCGAAGTTTAAATTTTGATAGTTTTATTTAGATTCAAATGTTATTTTTCATTGTTACTGTACGAAGGAAAAGAAGTTTCCAGTGACATAAGTCTCTAGTGTGAACTTTTACTAGGTTGAAAAGATATTTTTGACTCACTTGTTAGATGAATCCTGAGCCTATGACTCCGATACGGATAAATCCTTTTTTATTTATCAAAAAAAAACTATGTAAATAAATCATTAAAAATGGCATCCATTTCTATTTTGGTTCTTCAAGCTATAAATTAGTCCTATAATTTCAACAACTTAAATGTTTCTAAAACATGTTTTAGCAAAAAAAATTCAAAACATAAATATTATAGCCTTATCAGTACTCTAAAATTTTACTCAATTTAATTGGTAAAAATATTATTTGGTACTTCTAACATTAATCATGTATATTGATTATACTCTAAAAAAAGTTCTATGTTATATAGAAGATTGTGAATTTTTTAAATTAAATTATTAATTATTATTTTTAAAATATTTTATTTTTTAAGACAACGTCTTAAACTGAATAACAATTTTCATTGTACATAGAAAACATCATAATTTTCTATTTTTAACTCTTTGAAACGTTGAAGTTATTTCCATTGAACTGTTTTATTCTTATAACCACTAATGTTGTCACTTATATTACTTCTAGATGTTCTCTATTTTTAACTCTTTTGACAGGATTAAGTTTAATTCCATTACTTTTTTGTTCTTAGAAATTCTAATTTTGCTACTTATAATACTTCAAGATGAATTGGTTTTCTGAAAACCAATGAAAAGTAGATTGTCTAAAAAAATATTTCAGGTTATTAACTTTTTGGTTCTGTTAATCCTTAAATAAACTATTTACACACTTTGATTCTTGATTATTATTATTTTTTTTATACTTTAATTCTTAAACTTCAGTTTTTTATTTTTATTACTTTTTAACAATTTTGAAACATGCAGTTTATTGGATGTAAAAATTTAAAATTTCATTTTTATCTTGTCATAGTTAAGTGTAATGCATATAAATTAAAAATAGCAAAGAAAAATGATATTTATGGACGAGAACGCACTTATTAATATAATTTCATATAGTTTTATTAGAACGGTCCAGTTGGTAAAGATTATTAGTATTAACTTTAGAATTTGGATCCAAAGTCTGGTAATGCAATTTCTCTCCCAAGTTTTTTTTTTTAAAATAAATAGTTCAATATATATATATATATATATATATTTGATAATTAACATAGTTCAAGACTAATAATTATTACAAAACCAATAATTCGAAAATTCAGAAGCAAATATTATCCATGCAAAGAATAAGCGTTGCATGATGTCCAAACAGCACCCTTAGAACAGGGACATTTTCGTCATTGATTGAACTCTCTCGAACTCCCTCACAAGTTACAACCCCTGGTTTGCATTGCTTTCTCTCACACAGAGGACAGAGCTCGCTCGTTCCCGCTTTCCTTCATTTTCAACAATCACTTCTCTCTCTTAGGGTTTCGCTTTCCGTATAAAAAAACATTTGCAATTCAAACCCACTCTCTGTCTCTCTCTACCCCATTTTCACACAACGCGTACACGTATTTTTCTCACTTAAAACCCTTTAGGTTTAGGGTTTCGAGCTCTGCATATCACCATCAATGGCGGCCGCACCAGCAGTCGTGTCCCAGCCCAGATCCTCGAAAACCGAATCCTACGTCGACAACAAGCGCAAAGAAGACATCCGCCAAGCGAATATCATCGCCGCCCGTGCTGTCGCCGATGCGGTCCGTACAAGTCTCGGACCAAAAGGTATGGACAAGATGATCTCCAACGCCAATGGCGAAGTGATCATCACCAACGACGGTGCTACTATTCTCAACAAGATGGAGGTCCTCCAACCCGCTGCTAAGATGCTTGTCGAGCTCTCCAAGGCTCAGGATTCCGCTGCCGGCGACGGAACCACCACCGTCGTCGTTATCGCCGGTGCCTTTCTCAAGCAGTGCCTTTCTCTGCTCTCTCACGGAATTCATCCAACTGTTATCTCGGATTCTCTCCACAAAACCTCCATTAAGGCCGTCGATGTACTCACCGCCATGGCTGTTCCCGTCGAGCTATCGGACCGCGATTCGCTCGTTAAGTCCGCTAGCACATCGCTCAACAGCAAGGTCGTGAGCCAGTACTCGACGTTGCTTGCTCCGCTCGCTGTCGACGCCGTGCTTTCGGTGATAGACCCTGCCAAGCCCGATGTGGTCGACCTGAGAGATATTAAGATTGTGAAGAAGCTCGGTGGGACAGTGGACGATACTGAGTTTGTCAAAGGGTTGGTGTTCGATAAGAAGGTTAGTCATGCTGCTGGAGGACCAACCCGGATGGAGAACGCGAAGATCGCTGTGATTCAGTTCCAAATTTCGCCACCCAAAACTGATATTGAGCAAAGCATTGTTGTTTCGGATTATACCCAAATGGATAGGATTTTGAAAGAGGAAAGGACTTACATTTTGGGTATGATCAAGAAGATCAAATCCACCGGTTGCAATGTGTTGCTGATTCAGAAAAGTATTCTGAGAGACGCTGTAACCGATTTGTCTCTGCATTATCTTGCTAAAGCTAAGATTTTGGTGATTAAGGATGTGGAGCGTGATGAAATTGAGTTTATCACCAAGACTCTGAATTGTTTGCCTATAGCTAACATTGAGCATTTCCGAGCAGAGAAGCTGGGTTATGCTGATCTGGTCGAGGAGGTTTCTCTTGGAGATGGGAAGATCGTTAAGATTACAGGAATTAAGGATATGGGACGCACCACTACAGTGCTTGTTCGCGGGTCGAACCTGTTGGTGCTTGATGAAGCTGAACGCTCATTGCACGATGCTTTGTGTGTGGTTAGGTGCTTGGTGAGCAAGAGGTTTTTGATTGCTGGTGGTGGTGCGCCGGAGATTGAGCTTTCGCGGCAATTGGGTGCATGGGCAAAGGTGTTGCATGGGATGGAAGGATACTGTGTTCGATCTTTTGCTGAGGCACTTGAAGTTATTCCATATACTTTGGCTGAAAATGCAGGCTTAAATCCTATCTCCATTGTTACTGAGCTGAGGAACCGACACGCACAGGGCGAAATCAATGCTGGAATAAATGTGAGGAAAGGGCAGATCACAAACATCTTGGAGGAGAATGTGGTGCAGCCATTACTCGTGAGCACCAGTGCAATCGGCCTGGCAACAGAGTGTGTGCGGATGATTTTGAAGATCGATGACATTGTTACTGTAAGGTAGTTTGGATTAGAAAATGGCAGACCTTGGATGACAGAACTTTTTGTTACTATTTGTAGTTTGATCTCTGTGTGCTAGTTGAATTAGTAGTCCTATATCCGAGATTGGTTTCTGTTGGGAAATTTTGTTACTGGCCGTTTTACTTTAAGTTTGGATTTCTTGGGTGCTATTTTAAGTGATGTTGTTTACATTTTCCCATATTTTTATGTAGCTGGAGTTTATTCATTGTTTTGTTACTTTTATTTAGTTATTTCTCTAGTTTATTTGTTTCTAGTTAGCACTCTGAGACATAAAATGGTGATAATAGCTATTATGAACAATTTGGTAAGCTTTATACCCTAACTATGTATTGGTTGCAGGGCATGTCAATCAAACTTCTTAACATCTTCCATTTCTGTGTAGGGTGTCTCTCTTTATGTTTTAATTTATACGGTTTTTGACATTCTTTTATTACATGATAAAGATTATCATATTAATTTGTTCATGACGAAGTTATCTTAGTTCCTGAAGTCCAATTATATAGGGTAGTTTTGGCTCTGTGCGTTTGGCTTTCCCGTGCTTATTCCAGGAATTTTGACTCCGTCGTTAGTGTCATTAATGATCAAATATTACTCTTGATTTATCTTTATCTATCTGTTGAGAATGTACTCTTTTCCTACCTTGCTGACAGCTAGAAATTGTTACTCAGAGAGACAAACATTATCAGTACCTGCTGACTCTAATCCTTTTACTTCTAGCGTGGAGTAACATTTTGTAGTAACATTAGGCAATTTGTTTATTCAAAAATAGGCCATGTTTAATTCCGCTTTGGGAAACGGTCAAACTAAACGATAGGAAAAGAAAAGGTGAAACAAAATTTCTTGTTCTCTTTCTATCAGTTTATTTGGTGGCATTTCCATATATTTTTAAGCATTTGAGTTGCAGTTAGTAGCTGGGTCCTGGATGCGAGTTTAAAAATTATAGATTGAGAAAGTATTATTTGTTTTCTCTAGTCCAGGTTTAGATATCTGAAGCTGGTGGTCTTGATGATGTTAGAATTATAGATATGCTCGATGTTTCGAATTATTGATATCATTTCATAGGTGATTCTCCATTGACTGTTATCTGGCTTGAGAAGGTTTCAGTAATATGTTAGGGTTTATGCAAAACTGTGAGTAAGCTATGTTATGCTCATGGGGTTCGAACTTTTGTTGCTTCCTGTAGGAATGAGAAATGGACATAAGATTTTCTAGGTATTTTATTTTTTTTGGTAATCAGATTTTCTTGGTATTGGGCTCCCTTGAAATGGTTACTTGGGGACGTATTCAATTCAATCTAATGGATTTAAAATGGAGTTATAAATTTTAAAAGAATTCATAGATTTTTATAGCATTCTATGGATTATGTATAGAATTCATAAGAATCTAATGAAATCTATGAAAAATAAATGGGGTTTCAGTTAGACTTTTTTTTTATAAAATTTCTTTTAAAATCCAATGAAATCTATTAAAATGAAATCTATTAAAATAAAATCTATTAAAATCTATTATTTTTTAAAATCTTTTTAAAAGTCAATGACTTTTTGAATACTTTCAGATTTTAAAAAATTTCTATAAAGTCTTAATTGAATATATATAGATTTTAATAGACTTTTATAAAATTTATTAAAATCTGAATTAAATATTTTTTGATTTATGTAGATTTATTTGAATTCTGAATTGAATATTTTTAAATTTTTAAATCTTTTTAAAA
Organism: Ochetophila trinervis; assembly: GCA_003254975.1. Taxonomy (NCBI): domain Eukaryota; kingdom Viridiplantae; phylum Streptophyta; class Magnoliopsida; order Rosales; family Rhamnaceae; genus Ochetophila; species Ochetophila trinervis. The sequence goes on from QANX01004531.1 coordinate 112,600, forward strand.
TTTGAACAATTCTAAATTGAATGTTTCTCTATCAAAGCTTTTTTTTTCAAAAAATGCAAGTTTCTTTATGTTAATTAATTAATTTATTTTTTATTTGGTTTATCACGAGTATAAAAAGCATAACTAGCATAACTAGAGCTACAGTTGAGCCTACCTAGAAGGAGCTATCCTACCGAACTTGAGACTTTATATTTAAGGAATTTAAGCATTTTTTATTCAGATCAACACAAGTTGATTTATTTTATATGATTTTAGAAGTGCTTTCTTCTCCTTTCTTTACTGGGTGAAAATTTAATTTATCTAACAGTTATTAGATTATGAAATAATTTAAATCCTGCAGACTACAAAAGGAAACAAATACTGAATTCAGCTTGTGTATGAGCTATTATTATTTGTTGGAATTGCAATTTCTATGACCTAATAATTTTTCATTGCTTAAGGAATGGGAAGCTGGGTATTGAGGACTCTTCCATACTTTACCATTTAAACTTGCTTCCATTGAGTGGGGATATAAAGAATTATTATTGTTAATTTACCCGTTCATCGGTAAGTTTCATCACCTTTGGATTTGGTACCTTCCCATTACGAACATGTATACGTTATTCATTGCTCTTTCACAAAACAAAAACAAAAATATGTTATTCATTGCTATTTATCAGTAGTGTCCTAAAAGGCGTAAGGCGGCGAGGTCAAACCCCAAGCCTTGCGAGCTTAAGCGGAAAGTCCAGATGTAAAAAAGAGTTTTACTATTATACTATTATTTTAATTATTATAAGATTATTATGTTAAAATATATATAAGTTTATATCACTATTTTTTTTAATAAGTCTATGTCACCATTATATGTGTAATAAACATAAATTAGCATTATTTAATCATAATAAATTCATGAAAATTCATACTTTCTCAGTTTACAATTAAAAAATAATTTCAAAACATATATACTACAAATTTTTAATTACTTAATAATTTTTAGATTAATATTTATTTTATATTAATATATACTTTAGAAATCACAATGATTTAACTATGGTCTAATTTTTTTTTGGATTCCAATCCAATATCTACATTTTCATACAATTCATCTTATGTGTCATTAAATACAAAATCATTGTCTACGAGCTCTCGGCATAGTTGACTACAATTTGAACTTCAATTTCATGTCTAATCTCTCAAATACATTCATCTGACATAGTTAAAGAAAAGAAAATCTCAATCTTAGAAAAAGTTTCCATTTTAACACTACTTTTTCATTGTTTTTTTTTCTAATTTTTCATGGATTATTTTTTTTCTAAAAGAACAATCTTAAAAAAAAAAAATTTAAAAGAAATTAATCAAAAAGACTCGCTTTTTTGCAGTAGTTTAGGCGCGCATTAGGCGGTCACCATAATGTTGACCGTCTTTTTCTAAACTTTGTTATAATGCGATACGTTATCAAAACGCATCAAAACGCATCATGCTTAAATAATGTTTTTTGGTGCTTCTTAGAATACTGTTATTTATTAGAATAATTGACATACCATAAAATTGATTTTCAACAGAATGAAAAAGACATATATGTGGTAGCATCGTAACTTTAAAACATGACCCTGATCAAAATGCATATATTTGACTCATACACTATGGAGATGGTGAAAAAAAAAATATTTTACATCCCAAAAAGGTACCTTACCTTTGAATGCGGTTTGAATTATTGATTTAAGTAATTGAAAGTAACCAATTAGGTTTACGATGAAACTTAAAAATCAAACACTGATCCAATTTAAGTATTGCGGTTTTTTTTTTTTTTTTGGTAGTAATCAAGGATGGGGGAACTCCGAAGACAGTTGGTCAATGATTGTCTGAGAAAGAAGTTGTTTTGTCTATAGGCTGATTAAATTGTCATTTAAGATAGTCAACATGTCTCAAATATTTATTTATTTTAGATGGAAAAGCCAATATTGTTCTACTTGTTTTTTCATTTTGCTAATAGCCTGGTTTTTATTTGAAATTCTGGACGTGATCCAAACCAAAGTAACTAAGAAATGATTTATCCTTTAATAAATTACCAAAATGTACCTATATTGGAAGTTGGAGAGAAACAAATAGAAAATCTATCTCTGATACTTTTTAAAATTGAATTTGTTCATTTAGGGGTCTCTACAATTAATTTGTGCAATTGATACTTTCTAAATTGAAAAAAGTTGCACATTTGTCCAATGTAGTTGAAATTGACAACAAAAAGTTGCACATTTGTCCAATTTAGTTAAAATTGACAAATTCTATCAATTTAAAATTAACATATGACCCTCAAAATTATTTTTTTACTTTTTTCTTGTAGCAAAAATTTAAAAAAAAAATTAAAATTCATTTATAGTTTTTTTTTTCTCTTTTTTAATTTTTATTTTAAGTTTTTGGTAAAATTAAAAATTAAAAAAATAATTTTGACGATCATATATTAATTTTAAGTTGATAGAATTTGTCAATTTTAACTAAATTAGACAAATATATAATTTTTTTTTGTCAATTTCAATTACATTGGACAAATGTGCAACTTTTTTCAATTTATAGGGTATCAATTGCACAAATTAATTGTAGAGACCTCTAAGTGAACAAATTCAATTTAAAATGGTACTAAAATGCATCACAAGTTTCATTAATTGAGCCCCCTTTTTTTTTTTTGGTCAACGATTCATAGCCCTTTTGAAATATCAAATGGACATTCCTCCCTATTAGTTAATGTGTAGATAAGCTGGATATACTTTTGATCATCTTAAATAAGAACTATGAAGTCTATAACATTAATGGAGTATATAATTCATGAAGCTTACTTTCCAATGATACAGAACCCACCAACAGACCAAGACAGGACTTATGATCTACTTATCACTGAAGTAAGCTTCTTTTTTCCATACATTTACAGGTCAAATCCAGCTTATCTAGACACACAAAATTTAACAATATTGGAAAAAAAAAAAAAAAAAGTTTGCTTGTTAGATTTACATGTTCAGGAAATCTCAACAAGTGGGACTCTACATCTTGTATGATCCCAACTATGAACTGTAATATCTTGAAAATTAATGCAGAAGAGTGTATCAGGGTATATCTGATATGACTCCACCACCTTCTTTATCTAAAATTTCCCCATCAAGAAGGGGTTTTGTTAATGGTTCCCCTCGATTTGCCTCTCTGTTTTCCTTATTTTTACCCCATAAAACAGAGTATAGACCTAGCATGATGAGAACTGCACCAATTATTCTGCAAGAAAAAGTTGGGGAAAACATCAGGAATCATGATTTTTATATAAAATCGTGCATTAACTTGATATACATAGTTGGACCCTGAGTTTGATGACAGTGAGGTCTTGAGTTCGAATCTCGATACCCCATTTTCATATTTGTCACATGTAAGATCTGACTTTTTTTTCCACTTTGTTAATGGGCTACATTGTGAGGGTATGTTCATAATGAACTGTGTGTCAGGCTTGATATACAAAGTTTGACTCACTTTTGGAACAGATGGTGATTCAACAACGAAGAAGACAATGAGGGAAGAGATTATATGATCGTTTTGGAAGCTAAAAGTAAACTTTATGATCAATTTGTTGGGATATTTTTCTACTTACCCTCCAGAGTACAATTGATCATGAAGAATTAGAGTTGCCATTATAGCTACCAAAAGGGTCTGAAGGGGCTGGAAGACAGCAACAAATACAGGGCCACCTTTGTGAATACACCATGTTTGGAGGGCAATGACGATCCCTGAAGACACAATTCCCTAAAACAAACATAAAGAAAACAACTTTAGATACAAGCATGAGATGGAAAATCATATGATAGTATTGCAGGAAAACGAAAGTAAAAGAGTATTTACAGCATAGAGAATCGTAAATATTTCCTCTCCTGATTGGATTTTCCAATGCTCGAGATCCGTTTCTACGAAGGCTGCGATGACTAGAAACTGGATCAATCCGAAAAAGCATGTAAACGAAGTGAGTGTAAGCTTTGCTGGATACCTTTTCACCACTGGAGCCTGCAAAATTTGGAACATTTCCACTTCAGCTCATGGAAATTGGCAATTTGTGTAATGACACCTTTTAGCAATGGGAATATATGTATATAACATAAACATACATATAACATGTATATTATATTTCTGTGAGTTTTTGAGTACTGAGCATATGTATGCATGTAGCATATACATGTGAACTATACAATTTGGCATTTGTTTATGCCTAAAATCATTGAAAATGAAAGGGGGTTGAAAGAACTTATTTTGAGTGCCTGACCTGAAAAACCATCCAACCAGCCCATGATAAGCAGTGGCAAAAAAGGTATATACAACCCCATGTCCAGTTTGTGTTTTCTGGTATTCCCTCTGCCATGTTAGTCCCTTGAGCATGTTCTTCTTCTCTCTGGTGCAAAAGGGGAGGGCCTTTGTAAAGGGTGATCACAGTTGCACCTCCTACACTTGCAATGGTTCCAAGTACTTTTGCTACCCCATCTTTCCTTGTGATACTAACTCGTTCGAGTCTGAAAATTACAGAGAAAATGCTTAGAATCTATAAAACTACAATCCAATACCACTGTTATATGCTTTATACCCTTGTCATATGTGGACATTCCATAAAGAATTCAGGATCTGCAGTAATGATACTATATAAAACCACAACTCAGTACCGTTGTTCTCATAAGCTCGAACTGAATTGGATTATATACTTCATACAAAAGAGGGAAAGAATGATGTTGTATAAAGTTGGAATTACCCTAGAGCAGAAGCCATAACGAACGTAATTGCAGGAACTGAGTTTTGCATTGCTGAAGCAAAAGTTGGAGATGCATAGTACAATCCCAGGAGGTAAAATCCTTGGTTTGCGGTGATCCTAATACCAAGAGAAGAAACTAATAAGTGAAAGAATGGGAAAGAAAGAAAAATAATATCAAAATTTAATGTATAAAAATTTAAATGCTGATATATAACGATTAGCTTATCTTATACTTACCCTAGTAGTGCTAGAAGGAAGAACTGAACCAGCAAAGGGATAGTAAGAGGTGGTCTTTTATTCCTGCAAGTATAAAAAGAAACAAAAAGAAAAACAAGCATATATCAGGTCAAAGAGAATATATACATATCATGTACTAGGTGTCATCGGACAGTTTAAAATGAGCATTTTACGTCCTATTACCGGTACTAAGCACAATGTCGCCATTATAAGTTATTCGATGAAACATAGTGTGTATATATATATATATATAAGAACTCTCTAGTCAGAAATTTTATGATTTTAATAAGTAAATGATGATTATTATATGGCAAGTTCTAAGGGTTGTCAAATATTTGAATTCACCTATTAATTATCACTTCATCAAAAAGTTAAACCTTCGTCATTCATGTAAGCATTTAAGATTTAACTAAATCAGGAATTCCTTTTACTCTATATATATATATATAACAGATATGAATAAAAATATCCCAAAACCTTTTTAGAAAAGCCCAATCGAAATGACCAAAAAAAAACAAGGTGGAAAAAAGAATTTGTTAGGGAACATGTGCAAGTTAGAACTTACTTCTCTAGAAAATAAGCAGATGGGCCCAATAAAAGCAATGCAATAATGTTTCTATAAACTGGGTAAACAACTTTGCTGACACCAATGTTTAGTGCAACTCTAGAAACAATGTGAAACCCAGAAAAGCAGAGTTGCAGAAGAAGCAGTGCCAGAAGAAGCTTCATGTTATCAGAACCCATTCCTTTTCCCATGTTTGTAAATCAATCTCTTCCTTTGGACGATATAACTACAATGGAAAAGAGATGGGTTTATATACATGCATGGAAATAATCATCATTATAATATATGTGTGTGTGTGTGTGTGACAAGGTTCTAATGCATGGTGTGGCTTTGTGATTTGCATGTAATATAGAAACATATATATTATGTAATATAAAAACATATATTTTTTAATATATCCTATAGTCTATTTTTTGTTGACTTTATAGAGCAAACAATAATTTTTTTGGGGGGACAAACTGAATTAAATCATGATGGCCAGGTAGTTAGAGAGTGGCCAACTCAAATTTCTTTCCATTGCCATAAAAACCAACATCTCTATTCATATTTTTTCTTGATATTTGTCTGGATCATTGTTTATAGTCCCATATCATTAACATAGACATCTTAATTATTGTATTTTATCCAGATTTTAAAACCACCAATGAAGAAACTTTGCTTGTTGAAAATGCATTGTTTTAGATGCCAAATATTATTTATGATGAGGACAAATTATCACTTGGATTATATGGTTTTGATTTTTGATTATTTTTTTGGTAAATGTGGTTTTGATTGAAAATCATGGATGAGAGTGTTCGGGATTGATTGGACTTGGAAAATTGCAGCAGGAATCAAAGTAGGCATGTGGTTTTCATGATTTGAGCAAATTTTTTTAATAGTTTTAGAGAAAGCCAACAGGACCTTAAACCAGGCAAAGCACATGTAGTTTGATAGCAATACTTTTTATAATGGCCAAAGTTTGCCCTTGTTTGGACATCTATCTCAAAATTGTTTTCTGTTTTTAAAAACAACTTTTAAAAAACAGAAAACAGCTTTTGAGTTGCATTCTGTGCGTTTTATTCTCCTGTTTTGTTTTTGAGGAAAAACCTTGTTCATGTAAATCCTTCATAAGTTATGTTGTAAGCTGAATAAACTTGAAAGACTACTAGATTGTGGAGGAAAACAAAAGGTAAATTGACAGACTAAATTGTTTCCAAGAAATGGTTTTGAATATAAGTGAGTTACCTCTTAGTAAATCTCTTATTAGAAAATTTTTAATTTAGTTAAATCAGAATTTTTTACGTGGCAAATACTTAACCATTAAATAAAGTGATTATTAGATGTGGCAACCTTTAACACTTACTACATAAGCATCTCTTACTTACTAGACTCGGAGAATCCTTAGACTAGAAAATTATTATAATATATTAACAGTTTTGATATAGTAGGCGATTATATTGTGGGCGACAATGGGCCACCAAGGCACATGTATTTCTCAATTACACTCCTATCCTTTTAAAGATACTCATTGGCCTACTTTAACCAAATCATATATATACTTGGAGCTTTTTCAACTGAAAACATACAACTTAAGATAGGATTTTGGAAATTTATTATTATATAATATATAAGATGAACAAAATATCTTACTCAAATAGTATAGCATGTGTTAGAAAAAGGTCAAATCCTTTGTATCTGCATGGGACTTTCTTTTCTTTTCCCCTTTTGCTCTTGTTCCCAAATCATTCATGAACCTAGTCTGTCTTGATTCACAGGGGCTTAACAAATTTGCAATTTGAAAGCAGAGGGAATATTCCCTCTTGGACCTCTGCTTATGGACAAACCCATTTCCACTCATTACATTTGGATTTTACAAATTGTCTAAAATCTTTTTATTTTGGTTTGACCCAAACCCATAAATATAAATTAAATATCCTTTTAAAATCTTATATAACATGAAAGGATTCCAGAAGATGCCCCTGACGTGCAATCATTTATCAATCTATCATAAGCTAAATGCAAATAATGCATGTAAGACATCCCTGTTAATTTTGGGCCTGTTTGTATTTTCTTGTTCAATTAATGCTTCTTCAAAAAAATATGCTTATTTTGCTTTTATGAAAAATGATATATTGGTAAATAATTTGTTTTGGTTCTTTCCATAGATTCTCTTAAAGCATCACCAACCAAACATGACCAACAATGGAGCCTCATGTTCTGATTGTTATTGATTCTCCAATAATACATCATAAACTATTTGATTAATCATATGAGAAAACAAAATCCCTGAGCAGCCCTAACCAGCATTCTTCAGATAACAAAAATGGGACTGCTTAGGGACACCAGAATTTGAAAGAATCCAAACACGATTAGCAAATAGAGATATTGATGTCCAGGATACCTGGTTAGGGCAACACATTTCCTGAATTGTGGATGGATTGTCATTGACCAATCAAACATCATGAAAAACCAAATTTTTAAGGGTCATACAAATCACCATATCTGTCACCATTCAACAGTTAGGCCTACACTTAACAATTTCCTATAGCTATATTCTGAGTCTAATTATGTCTTGTTTTGCATATAGAGAAACTAACCAAAACATTTTTCACAGCCAGAAAAATTGACTTTGTTACAGAAATTCTTTAAGAATACTGAGCAGTTTATACTATATTTGACCAAGGAGGTTTAAAACCCTCATAGTGTTTCACAACCGGCAGCAAGTTGACGCCTGGAATCACTTGTGCCGGAAAACAATGAGAATAGCAGTACAATTATCTTTACAGTGACGCTCCCGCACAGCTTCCTTTACAAGACGGCGGCTCACTGTCGAAACAGGTAATCCTTCCTGTCAGAGAAATATGGTACTTAGTAATCACTTTGAATAAATATTAGAGAATCAAATTTTACAAGGAAGTGGTTAATATAAAGGAAGATTATCTTGATAAAGATCAACATACAGTAAGTTCCTAGACAATCGACATGAGAATTCTAAATCTTTTCATTTCACTTCCCATTTCTTGAAGAGAATTCTAAATCTATACCTTTTTCATTTAACAGAAAACGTTACTATTTTACCCAATGGTGAATTTAAATCAAGGTTCAAGTTACTCTTTATCTTGAATTGGAAAAAATACAAAGATAATATCTATCACTGACTTAATAAATTGATAGTTGAGATATAATGGTTCTGACATTACCAGTAACTCACATTGATAGCAAATCATCAGCATCTAAATGATTCCACAGAACAAAGTACAATAGATTGGAAAAAATGGAGAAATTGTAGGATCATTTGACAAATCAAAGGTTCTTTACCTAATGAAGATTGAAAGTTCGTTTTCCCTCTAACATTGCATTTGAAGATAAAATAGCTAAGAAAAGTAGACTCAAATGGGAAGGAAAGATGACAACTAGCAAATTATTAGTTAAAATTAATGTAAAGAAACAATAAATATCTCTAGGAAGCAAATGAGATAACAGACCTAGTTAGTTTCATATCATCTCAAAATGTTCCTTGTATGATATAGGAAGGAATATTCTGCACTAACCTTCAATAATTTCTGAACAAAACCAACAGCATCACTAGGTCCAAAAACCTGATAGAATAACAAAAGTAGAATTCAAGAAGATCCAGTATCAAATACGAAATCAATAAAGGCCTTAACAAGTCTAAAAAATACCCCCCAGAGGCCATCGCAACCAAGAATAATGAAGTGCTCTCTATCTGTAAGGTCAAAAGAATGGATATCAGGGGTCACAGTAACACCAACCTGCACTTGAAGGGATAGATATTCATTACATTCTAAGTAAAATCACTCAGTCAGATCAGGAAAGGAAAAAAGAAGCATCAAGAGTTGATTTCCCATGTGCATTTCCAATTACATTTTCAAACTATTATCCAAACAATAAGCAAATATGCCTGAATACCTGATTACTTATCACCATGAGCTAAACATGCTGTTTCTATCTAGTGCTTAAACAGATTTAAAAATTTCAGAAAAACATGAAAACATTGAAACACAAAAAGGTACAGTTTCATCATAAGAAAAAGGAAAAAAAAAAAAAAAAAATACATGGCAGTAAGGTTCACACATTTTCTGAAAGAAAATCCAACAAAAACACTTCGTAGGGAAATTACATATAGTCCCTCCTCAAGGTGTTGATTGCTGAAATTGGAAAATCTAAGTAAAATATTGAAACTACCCTGAGGTGTAGGGTTGACATGCAATTATCTTGATTCATAAAAAGAAAAAAGCAAATGCAACAAGCATGAAACCTTTTCCAAGATCAGGCTATGTAAAAATCTGTAATGTGAAAATACAAACGAACGAAACATAAAACAACAGGATAACTTATATAAAAAAAAGAGCAATTAGGACCTTTTTGAACTGGCGATCCCCAAAGGCCCTAGAGACCTCAAGACGCCCCTGTAATCGTCCATTTGAACTCACAGTACCACCAGCCTGGAAATCAGGAAGCATGTTTCTTGTTGAATACAGATCATTTTCAATTGTAAACAAATAAATTTAAGATCACAAATTTTTTATATCGATTAAATATATAATTTGGAGATGACTTTTAGTTCCAGCATGTCAACTCATTCCTTTTACCTCCAATGAAATCTTTTCCTAATCGTCAATATAATCCTTACTTTTTCTTTTCCCCAAAAAAGATAGGAGGAAAGACATGAATAGTATAATCCATAAAGTAGAAGATATAAAAGCTATCATGTGTAATTGTTTTGGAATAATGTACCAAACCCAACACAAAGAAAATGTACAGAACAATTCTTTAAGTGAAATTGAAACATAAAATTGAAAAGGACAAACTCTGAAAGGTGCTTTTTGCTGGGAGAGGTCCTTTTTGTGGCTTTAATTTGGGTGGAGAAGATTCCAAGAATCTCTAGATATAAAAAAGTCAGCAAAAGGGACATTCATCTTAAAATGAAAACATTCATGTGAGATTTTTGGTGTCAAGCAGGCTGATAATTATCCAGTAATGCATCTTGTGACTGAGTTCTGGCACTAAAGCAGGGGTTCAAGAGTGAATCTCCTGGTTGTTACAATGTATTCTCTATTTAATTGGTATTTTTATAATTACTTTCTGGGTCATATATATTCTGTGTATTTACAGTCCTTACCTTCTGAATTCGAGCCCGCTCTTGAGGATAGATGGCTTTGTGTTCCCTTGTTAATACAATGGCCTTCAGAGGACCTACACCATCAGAATCTTTCTGCACTACATCAGACGTAGATGATCGCCCTACCACTGCTTTTGCATCTCCAACATTAGCAACAAAAACCTAAAAAATATCCAGCATCAATATTATTACAGATACTGAAGGAAATTATCTAAAAGATTGAATCAAAACAAAATCAACACAAGTTACAATAGGCAGTGTTTGCTATACAAACAAAATTAGAACTCTCACTCTCACCGAATGGAAACTTAAAAACTGAAAACAAGAAAATAAAAAGCATAAAAGGTATTCAATGATTTTTTTTCTGCATGGTCAAGCAGATACTTTAAAACACTTGTATATAAAATCGTGGCAAAAAATATGCTTATTATCAGTATCAAGTCAAAAAATCTACGCAGCAGCAGGGTACTGGTATTTCAAGCAAACCATATTGCAATTCTAGTAGTAATATCCTTAATTTTTATTTTTTCAACTTACAACTTGGGATAAAATAAAATCTTGCAGCTCAATAATGCTAAATGCAACATTAATCTTACCAGACAACTTGATAAACACCTTTGAACTATTATTCAACTAAATATCTCAATTAACTATTTGAGAAAACTCAAAAAGCGATGACATTTTCAAACTTACTGTTTTTCCTAATATCCAAACACATACAGCAGTAGCACCATCCTGCCATCCTCCTGATAAAGAAGTAAAAAAAGAAATCCATAAATGGAAGTTGGAAATATTTCCAATCCTTAAACTTGTTTCAAAAGGTCAAGATAGATTCAAATAAGAAGAAAGAGATGAAACAAGGACTAATTGTGAGACTATAAAAAGTTAAAGATGAAACTAGAGTTGGGAAGATAAATACGTCTACAATTAATATATAGTATATTTATTATGATTGAATATCATTATTTAACCTAACTATCAAGTTGTTGACAACCATGCAGTTGGACAAATCTATACTCAACAAACTTAATATACTAGTCAACTGCTTAAATACAAAAAAACAAAAAAAGAGTAAATATCCTCTACATCTTTGATCTACAAATTACGTGTAGTTCCAAAATATCTTTGATATTGATCTTTGATCTATCTATTATGATTGTAGATCATTATTTAACCTAACTATCAAGTAGTTGAAAACCATGTAGTTTTAATGTTTTATTAAAAATTGTGAAACTACAAAAATTTGCATTGGAAAATATAAAGTTGGACAAATCTATACTCAACAAATTTCATATACTAATTAACTGCTTAAACGCAAAAAATAAATAAATAAAGGAAAAAAAGAGAGCAAATATCCTCTAGATCTTTGATCTACAAATTACATGTAGTTCCAAAATACCATTTCACACTGAGGTGCAGCGACCACTAGGCTATTTGCATGTTAATAAACATCGTAGGTGGAACAATCTGATTTAATATTCTAACAGAGAGTAATTTATTGCAATGATCTCATAATAAAATCTGTATTATAAAGTGTTTATATGCTACTAAGGAACAAAAATGCAAATGACAATTAGTTTACTTGACATATTAAACATTATAATAATGCATGTATGATTTAATGAAAGACATTAATAAAAGAAGTTAAACAGCTTAATAAGAATTTAATATGAACCTGCTACACTTTCTTGAAGAAGGGACTCGTCTGTTCTTCGGAAACCTAAATTAAGAGGGAGGGCCAAAATCACAAGAGAACATTCAGTGACAGAGAAGATTACAAATTCCACATTAGAAATATATATATATATATATATAAAATTAAAAAACGTAGTGAAGAGATTTATTTGTACCATCAAGTATGGCTCTTTTGGCAACTTTTATATCCAACTGCAACACCATAGAATACAATGACACATTTTAAAGCACATACAACTATAAAAAGTAAAATGTAAATGCAACAAGTCATATAACATGAAATTAATTAAACAACTCTAGTACTTTCCTATAAAAGGCAGTTACATTGTACGTCGTTGAACAATAAGAGATAACTTAATTGCACAAGAAACAAGAAAATACCTAATATCATGATACCAGTTTTCCTTTCCACTTAAAACTACCTGAAGTTTCTATTACCCCTATTTTTTTTATTTCCTTTACATGATGGATTTAGCATTCACTCTACAAAGAATCAATTCCAATCAGCACATGATTCTTCCAATGGCAAGCATTCAGACATGTTCCATGCCTCTTATGCCTCTTTCATTTTAATTCTGTAAATTCCTAGAGCCAAAGAACTACCCAACAGCCCTTCTTTACAGGAGTTGCTTTCCTAAAATCTTGGGAACAAAAAATTTCAAAAGACAGTATTAGGGAGGCAAAATCTTAACATTTCTGAAGTTTTTAATTTTCCAAACAACAAATACCTCTTGCTTTTAAGCTACTTTACTAATTTCACAAATCACAAGCTACCCTTTAACAGCTCATAAAATTGGTTCGATAAGTTGAATTCAAGTCTTACAGTGCTTCTAAACTAGCATAACCAAATTTCTTAATTACAGAAATTAACAAAGATGGTTCTCGATTCCCTAATCAATAATAGTGCCTAACTAAACAAATATACATGTAAATAAACCAAGCAGACACACAAACTCTGATGACCAAAAAAAAACAAAAAACACACCAACTCACGTGGTAACCCAGCTGATAGAACATTTGCATGTAAGCGTTTCTGTGCATAATCTGCAGCTAACCGACCTCCATGCCCATCATAAATTGCAAAATGCGCACACCTGACCAGAACAAGATACCGAGAATAAACAAATCCGGACATACTAATGCTTCCTAAACTATCATATTCAATAATTAATAAAATAAATTGTTCGCTGCAACATAATATAACAGTTGGAAATCTGTATAACTACGTGAAACAGAGCACTGCACAATGATGAGACTGTATTTAAAGAAGAAGTCCCATGAGAATGTACAAGCGTATAAATAGATACCTATATTCATCCAAAAAAAAGAAAAAAGATACCTATATATTTATATGCCTAATTATACTACATACATAGAAATGATAATTTATAACCGATTTTTTTTTTAAACCAACGATTAAGAACCTCAATTTGCCTGGAAAATTTAAGCCGGCGTCCAAAAGCACAACCCAAGCGTCCTCCATGTTGTGTCTAGACCCCTTATCCTCAGCCGCATCGGCTTCAATTTCAAAACCCATTTCCCTCACGACCGGTTTATCCTCCTCGGGACCAAATTCACCAAAACCCACTTCTGGGTCCCTATCGTCGTCGGTCTTGGGCTTCTTCGCAACCGAAATCGGGGAATCGCTTTCGCGTTTGTGCTTTGGGTTTGGGTTTGGCTCGGCGACCTCTCTTTCGCTCTCATTTGCAGTGACTGAGTCGTTGATTTCACTCATTTGAGATTCGAAGTCAACAATAAAGTGTTCTACCAAGAAGCCCAAAAAACGAAAAACCAAATAGGAACCTTGTTTGGGAGCTGAGAAAAAACTGGGGAGAAAGTGCGGAAACAACGCAGAATAACACCTCAACAAATTTCACACACATATGTATATATAAATATGCAGGACAAAAACATATTCATGTCCAAAAATTCAATAAATAGATATGATACCGTATAATTTAGTGCCCTGGTCCATACATGACCTTATCGAGGAAATTCCGGATTGTTGTTTGATCTTTTGGTAATTGACTGTTGCTAATCTTTTAGTAATTTACTGTTGCGTAGACATTCTCTTTTTTTTTTGTAAAACTTTTGTGTAGACTCATTCAGTTGATAATAAGTTTGCTCACTGTATTTAGGTGAGTTAAAACTAAAAATCTAAAAATTTTCATGGCTAGTAATTTTTTTAAAAATAAAATTTTATTTATAATAAATAAAATTTATATATAATGAATAATATTTTTTTATAAAAAAAATATTGTTATAACAGTAATAATTAATTCATAACGAATAAAATTATTTTAAACGAATAAACTGATTATAAATAATATTTAAATTTATAATTAATAATAATTTTTAAAAATTTTAATAAGATACTCAAATAAAACAATTTCAATACAGAACTTTCCTACTTATCAATGTGGCTTTTCTTTTCACGTTGTTAGTTTTGTATTTTCTAGCTTAATTGCGTTGTTAAATACTTTTGGATTATTACCATTGCCGTTAAACTATAACGTATTTTACATTATCGTTCAAAAATATTTTTTTTTTACTTTAATTTTTAAATTTATATTGTTGTATCACTGTAAGTCCTTTTTGAAGTTTCAATCTATTTAAACTGTTAAAAGACATGTGCAATGCACGTGAGTGAGGTCAATTTTAAAGGTAAAATTGTAATTTTAAAATTTTTTATCACTATAAGTCCTTAGACTATATTGCAATTTATATTTTCGTTCTAAAATATTTTTTTCACACTTTGATTTTCAAATATATATTTCACTCAGAAAAAGCTTACACATGAAGTTCACATTGACACATCTCTTTCCTCTATGCAATGTTATTATTTCCCTTTCTTTCTCTAGCTTCATATGCATATAGAATAAAAAAAAAAGTGATAAAAAAGGTTATGATTTTGAAAAAACAATTGTGAAATATTTAATATGAGTTTAAAGTTAAATTTGAATAACTAAAAGGTAGAGAAGATGATAAAAAATGAAAAATATAATAAAAGTAAAAAAACCCTTGGATGGTTACATATTAAGATTGGGTATTCGTTTTCAAGCGACATGTTGCCAAATCGATACATGAGTGACATTATTAATGTTAATATGAAACAAATAGTACAAAAATCACCAAAAAATGTAGTCAAAGGTAAAAGATTCGGTTGGGTATAGATAAGGGTCGCGCAATCCATTTCTCCTTAAATAAGACTACCCATGAACTTATTCCAAGTTTGAAGATGACTGAAACGACCTCGTGTCATGAATCACATTGAAAATAAGTCATTTTATTTTTTAATATTTTAAAACTAAAATGTCAGAAACTAAAACGACGTCGTTTTATGCAATCAACTACCAAAATTTACTATCTTTTAGTTATTCAAATTTAACTTCCAACACATATTAAATATTTCACAAATTTTTTTCAAAATCAAAACCTTTTTGATCAATTTTTTTTTCTTGTATCTGCAAATGAAGCTAGAGGAAGAAAGGAAAACAATAACCTTGCATGAAGAAGAGAGAGTGAGATTGAGAGAGGTGTCAGCGTGAACCTCATGTATAAGCTTTTTTGAGTGAAATATATGTTTGAAAATCAAAGTGTGAAATTTTTTTTTTAAAGAGAAAGTGTAAATTGCAATATAGTTTAGGAACCTATAGTGATATAATTCTAAAATTACAATTTTACACTTAAAATTGATCTCACGTGCATTGCACGTGCCTTTTAATGGTTTAAACTGACGAAAAATTCAAAAAAGACTTACGGTGATACAACAATATGAGTTCGAAGATCAAAGTGAGAAAAAAAATTTTAGCACAAAAGTGTAAAACATGATATAGTTTAGGGACGTTTAGTGATAATAACTCAATATTTTTCTAGTTATTGGACCAAAAAAAAAATTCAAACTAAGAAACTTGGTCAAAGCTGGAACCCAGGGCCGTCTGGTCAGGGGGGGTCGTACCCAGGAACCACTCGATCTGGGCCGGTACTCGGGATCGCCCAGTCAAGGCAGTAACTAGAGACAGCCCGGTCCGCTGGAACCAGAGACAGCCCAGTCCGCTGAAACCCAAGACAGCCCGGCCGAGGCCGGAACCCAGAGCCACCCAGTTAGGGGCGGTACCCAGGACAACCGAGATCGCCGAGTCAAAGCTGAAACCCAGGACTGTTTGGTCGGGGCCAGAACCGGGATCGCCTAATCGGGACTGGTACCCAAGACTGCCTAGATCGCCGGGTCGGACCGGAACCCAAGACTGTCTTGTTTGGGCAGGAACCTAGGACATCCCAGTCAAGCAGGTACCCAGGACCACTCGATTCGGCAGGTACCCATGATTTCCCTGTTGGGCCGATATCCGGGATAGCCCAGTCGAGGCCTGAACCAGAGATCACCCAGTCGGACCAAAACCCGGGACAACCTGGTTTAGGCTGGAACCTGTGATTGAAAATAATCGAATATAGATCTGTTTAAATTTATTTATAAAGTTTTTTAAAAAAATACAAAAATTAGTAAATATAAAAAAATAATAAAAATTTTACCAAAAATAATTTTTTTCATAAAAAAAAAAATCAAAAAATGGTTGTTGTTTTTCATTTTTTTCCTTTTAGCAAAAACAAAAACCATAAACAAAAACCATAAACCATAAATCATAAACTATAAACAAAAGTTAAATCCAAAAATAAAAACTGAATGTATTAACAAACGGACCCTAAATGTTTTGAACTTTTTTTTTGCAGGTTTAAAAAAATATTTGTTCTGATTTTTGTAGAGCTTTTATTTGGCCTCTTCCGTAGCTATTATTTTTGGGCTTTTCTTTTGCTTTTTTATAAAAAGAAACACATTGTCATAAAATAATCAGCCAAAGAATCGCATATTTGGAAAATAATTAGCCATTTATCTATCAGTACCAAATAATCAGAAACAAAGAAACAAAAAATAATAATAAATAAAATTGCATATCAGAAAGAAAATTCAGTACCTAGTGGATATGTGTGAGAAATAGGAGAAATTAAAACTCATCGATTTTCTTTCTCCCATTGTCACTGGCAACGATGGAGAAACCAGATCGGAAACTAGAGGAATGGAAAATTATAGTGGGTAAAATATCGCAAGAAATGGAAATCTCGTAGTCAAGAAAAAAGGAAAATTGAAACTGGAGTGAAAGTGTTTTAACTTTTTAGGACACGAAAATAATAAAGGTAAATAAGGAAAATATGTTTTATGTATACTAGTTTTAAGTTTTTTTTTTAATATTTACATATATAATAGAGAGAATTTCATATACACACCCCTCGTGGTATAGTATAATTCCAAATACGACGTTATAGTTTTGTATAATACATAAACATCCCCTAAAATTTAACTAATTTCCATTTATTTTTCTCACTCTTATGTGGCATGCTAAAATGACTAAATTGCATTTTAAAATAGAATTAATTTTTTTTATTTACTACTATCTCTCTCATCCTTATCATTTCTCTCACCTTTAACTCTCTTCTCTCTCATCCCTCCCTCTCTCACTCCTTTAATTTTTTCTTTCTCTCTTTCTCTCTCTCTCTCCTATGTTTCTCTCTCTCTTTTTTCCCCTCTCCTCTATCTGATTTCTCTTTTTTTGTTCTTTTTTTCCTTTTTTTATCTATTTCTCTTCGTTTTCTCTCCACCTTGTTTTGTTTTTTTCCCTCTCCTCTCTCTGATTTCTCTATTTTCTTCCATAAAGTGTGAGAGCTGCCACTGTTCCTCTTAGTTCTATGTCTTACTCATTTCATTTTTCATTAATCATTTCTCCTCTATAACCAAGTGCTTCTCCATCCAAAATCCCACAACCATTACACTTTCCCCTCCATGGACCATTTTATTGAAAAGCCTCACTGCCACTTCACAAAA
The DNA here is from genome assembly GCA_003254975.1 of Ochetophila trinervis. NCBI lineage: Eukaryota > Viridiplantae > Streptophyta > Magnoliopsida > Rosales > Rhamnaceae > Ochetophila > Ochetophila trinervis. The sequence goes on from QANX01004531.1 coordinate 130,838, forward strand.
CCCTCTATGTGCATAACCTCCCACAATGGTAGTCCAAGAAACCACATCTCTCTTAGGCATATTCTCGAATATGTACCTTGCATTCACCAAAGATCCACATCTCACATAAAAATCCAACATTGCATTGTCCAATACAATGATAGTTTGAAACAATTTCCCCTTACAAAAACCATTAATAGCTTTACCCAACTTGAAAGCTCCTATACTAGAACAAGCAGAGATAACACTAACAAGGGTGGTGGATTTAGGCTCCACATCCGTGTACGAAAACTTAACAATGGCTTCCTTCTCAAACCCACACTTAGAGAAAAAAAAAAAAACTAGAAAAAAATTATGACAAAAAAAAAGAATGAGAGAAAAAGGAGAAATGAGAGGAAAAAAAAAAGCTAATTTGATGAGAAAGAGAAGAAAAAGAGAGTGAAAAACAAACCAAAAAAAGATAAAAAATGAGAAAGACATAAAATCAAGAGAGGAAAAGGAGAGAAAAAGATAAAAAATGAAAAGAAAAAAAAGGTGAGAAATCGGAGAGATGAGAAGGAAAAAAAAAGAGAGAAAGAAAAAATTAAAGGATAGAGAGAGGGAGGGAGGAGAGAGAAAAGAGTTGAAGGTGAGAGAGAGAGAGGAGAGTTGAAGGTGAAAAAGAGAGAAAAGTATTATAAAAAAAATATTAATTTTTAAAAAAAATATTATATTTGTTAAAAGACCAACTTACCCTTATACTGTTAACTTTAACAGATTTGTATTGATGGCAGAAGATGTTTATGTATTATACGAAATCACAGGATTCTATTTAGAATTATACTATACCTCAGGGGGTCTTAATGAAATTTTCCTTATATAATATATATGAAAAAACCAGTATGTACAAACCCTATTCTATTTCGGTTACCAATGGTTATGCTTTCTTAATAACCAAACTCAATTGTCCCTTCTTTAAGTAGTGTTGGTCATCGATCGACCCCCAGTTGGCCACTAAAATTTTTGGTTCGATGCGGTTCGAATAGTCAGTTACCCAAAAATGACCAGTCTCATGCACAACCTTATATCAATAGTGTAGCCTAAAAGCTGCATCTTGATTCTTGGCTATGTTTGTATCTTTTTGGTTAACATAGCATCTCATTTCAAAAAAAAAAAAGTTGTCCCTTTGCTACCAAAAGTTTTACAATTTGAAAATGCTATATAAAAATGTAATACTATTTACAAGGTGTATTCAATCAAATTTTAATAGATTTCTACAAACATAAAATGTTTAGATATATGTATCATATTAATACTTTAAAAATATTTCTTAAGTCGTAGGGTAGACAATTAAAACTTTTATAAACTTTTTTAATGTCTTAAAAAGTTTCGAGATTTTCAATTATAATATTTTAACAGTACACAAAGTCTACATGTATTCAATATATGCTATACATTTTTATAAAGAATGACGTTTATAAACTTTTGTGGACTTTTGGATGAGGAGTATATACATCCAATGTCATGATTTATTTTTTACCCAAAAAAATGTCAGATTTATTTTTCATTCTCCTTCAAAAATTTCACAAACTTTTTACAAAAGAAAAATACAGAGAACAATCAAGAGTTCTTTTAGGAGATTTTTTAGAAACTACAAAAAAACCAGAGAAAAAATCTTTTTTATGGAAGAGGACATCTACTAGTCAAAAAGGAGAGTTCGTTTACATTATGGTAACTTTCATATAATAAGATCTCGAACCTATAATTTTTTAATTTTTACATAGGTGTATTTAATAAAGATTCTAAAATGCAAACTTAAAAAGTTTAGGCGGATTTTATTAAAACTTTTAAAAACTTTCTTAAGTCATGTGGTATCCAATCAAAATATTTATAAACTTTTAAAAAGACGTAAAAAATCTTGAAGTATTCATTTATACTTTTTTTTAAAGTTCACAAAGTCTATAAGTATCCAATGTTATGCTTTCTTTTTCATTCTCTTCAGAAATATTCATAAACTTATTAGAAAAGGATAAGAAAAAGAACAATCAAAGAAAAACATTCATCCAATGTTATGAGTTCTTTCAGAAGATTTTTCAGAGAATATGAAAGGTTATGGACAAACTGAAGAAAAAGATATTTTAAATTTAGAGGTTGTTTACTTTTCAAGAAGGGAGAGATAGTTTCATTTATATTAATTTTCACATAATAGAATCTCAAATCTATTATCATTTTTCATTATAAATTTTGTTAAAGCTTCAACATTTCCACATAGGAAAGTTGGCATTATCTATTTTTGAAAGTGATGCTAAAGTAGTGATCCAAAACTTGAATAATATTGGAAAACTCTTGGCTTTGTTGAGGAAACCCATGGTTGTTGCAATTTTTTTTAGTAATTTCTTTTTTGTGTCGACCCTTAAGTTAACAGAAAGTTGGTTTTCTTTTTCGGCTGCTGGTTTTGTTTATCCTAGTTTGCTACCTAGGTTTGTTGTATCTTTGATGAATTGGGAATGTGGCATATAGACTACTTGTTGATTTTTGGCTATGTTGGCACCTTTTTTTATTAATTTAACATCTCATTTCAGCCAAAAGAAAAATGTTATCTCGTAAATACTAAATGTATTACAATCTAGAAATGTTATACAAAAAAATGTAATATTTTAATTGGTGCATTCTTTAAAAAATTTAAAAGAAATCCATAAATTTAAATAGTTTAGGTGTGTTTTATAATTTTAAAAACTTTTTTATGTTATGGAGTATTCAATTAAGATGTTAAAAGAACTCTATAAACTTTAAAATTTTAGGTGTATTCAATTAAAATATTTTAAAAAAATTACTAATGCACTATTCAATCAAGACATTTATAAACTTTTTAAAAGTCTTGAAAATTCTTGAAGTATTCAAGTATAATTTTTTTAAAGTTCACAAAGTCTATAAATATTCAATTTTGACTTTACTTTTTTTAGAGAATGACTTTTTATAGACTTTTGGGTTTCGTATATATGTATCTAATATCAAGATTTACTTTTCATTCACCTTAGAAACTTTCATAAACTTTTAATAAAAGAAAAAGACATAAAATGACTGAGAGTTCTTTAAGAAGATCTTTCAGAGAATATGAAAGGTCATTGAAAAATTGAAGAAAAATATTTTTTTTAAGGAAGAGGACGTTACTAGTCATGAAGGAGAGATCGTTTCGTTTATAGTAATTTTCATATAATAGGATCTCAAACCTATTATATTTTTCTTTGTGAATTTTGTTGAAGCTTCAATATTTCAATTGAAGAAGGTTGGTGCTAAAGTAGTCATCCAAAACCTAAATAATCCTATGAAGTCCTTGGTGCATTGGTTTTGCCATGGATTTTTAGGGTGATTGTAATTTATTTAATAATTTCTTTTTTGTGAGAACCATTAGAGTTAAGAACAAGTTTGTTCACCTAATTTGTTAATGGATTTTTTCATTTTCAGCTGATGGTTTTGTTTCTCCAAGCTTGCCGCCTAGGCTCGTTGTGTCTTTGATGAATCAAGATTGTGGCCTAAAAGCTACTTCTTAATCGTGTTGGTGCCTTTTAGGTTAATATAACATTTCATTTCAGCAAAAAAACAAAAAAGTTCTCTCTTTAACACCAAAAGTATTACAATTGGAAATGTTATATAAAAAATATATAATATTTATATATGTGTATTCAATCAAAACTTTAAAAGAATTCTACAAATTTAAATAGTTTAGGTGTATTTCATTAAAAAATTTCAAAACTTTCTTATGTCATAGAATTTTCGATCAAAACTTTCAAGAGTCTTGAAAAGTTTTAAGAAATTTAATTATAATTTTTAAAAGTTCACAAAGTCTATAAGTATTCAATCTTCTATAAAAATGACTTTTAAAGACTTTTGTAAACTTTTGGGTTTCGGTATATGTATCCAATGATATGATTTATTTTTCATTCTTGTTAGAAAATTTCATAAACTTTTTAGAAAAGGAAAGACAGAGAATGTCCGAGAGTTTTTTTAGAAGATTTTTCAAAGAACATGAAAGGACGTCAAAAATCCGAAAAATAATTTTTTTTGGGGAAGATGATGTTTCTTAGTCAAGAAGAGAGAGATCATTTCGTTTATGGTAGTTTTCATATAATAAGATCTCAAACCTTTTAGCTTTCTCTTTGTGAATTATTTTAAGCTTCAACACTTCCATGGAGGATGGTTGATGCAATGTCTATTTTTAATATTGATGCTACAATAGTCATCCAAAAATGAAATAAATTTAGGAAGCTTATTGACAAGACTTGCCTCGGAAGTTCCTCCAAGATTATCTAGAGAGGCCCCGCCTGAGAGTAATTTCACCATATTTCCATTCGGTCATCCTATAAAATCATCCTTGAAAAACATTTAATTAACAAAATGAGAAATAAGTTAAAGGCAAGTACGATTGTTTAGACCACATATTAATTTTGCTTAGAGAATTAATATGTATTCAAGTTTGATTTTGGAAAAAGCAATTGTCCCAAATTGTTTGAAGATGAAAATGCATTGAAAATGACCAAGTATAAATGTTTGGCTTAGAAAGTGAAGTTGGCATTAGTCCCACATCAGAAGTACAAAGAGTTGGTGAGCCACATTCTCCTATATAAATAGAGGCTTCAACAACTTTGAGAAGGGCTCGCGCATCCACACACACAAGAAACATAGACTACTTAGTTTATTCTCATTAGAATTTACTTCGAGTAGTCAAGTGTTTTAGTTGAAAATTTTAATTAAAAATCCTTTGATCTGAAAGGTATTTGTAACTCTTTAATTATTTTGTTCTCAGTAATTAATACAATCGTTTGATTAAGTTTGATATTAATTGGCGCACACTTTACTTTTTTTTTGGACTGTTATAGGTTCGAAGTGGCACGCTCGCACACTTGAGACGACTGATTGTTGTGTTTTACACCAACAACGATATAAAAAAACTAGATAATACAACATAATGCAGAAGCATAATAAAATAAGTTTAAGTCATACAGAGCCAAATGGAGAATGGTTTAAAAAATACAATATACAAATATGGTCTTGAAGTGAACAAATTTAGAATAGTATGATAACTAATAAATAAAAGCATAGCAGCAAGCCCAGAGAAACATTAGATCTTGATGTCAACGGGTAGATCTGTCAACTTCAGCTATGACCTAGGGAACGAAGTTAAAAGATAAAACGTGAGATACGAATATATCAGCGAGTGCCCCTCGCTAGCTACAATATAGATACGCATAGTGTAAAATTATTTACGCTCAAAATCTTACATCGCTCATTTGAGAAGTTTTCCATTTTGCAAACATTTCACAAAATCCAAGTATTAATTGTAACGACCCAAATTTTCTCACATTGCTTATTTGTGAAATTGGACTAGATTGACCAGATAAATGCTTGATGTTGATTATTTATCTAGGCTAAATTATGCTCGAACCTTATCAAATGTCGCGTAGAGGCTGTCGCCACGAGCCCATTAATTGGCGGCAAGTCCAAATTAGAGTTGTAGATTTTTAATTATGGGTATGCAAAGTTGTAATTTAAATTCTGGATCAGAATTAAAGTTATATGTATATCTTTTGGACATAAAATGATGCTTTTATGTACTTCGTTTGTTGTCATTAGATATTTTTTGGTGGGTTATAGTTGTCACCAACTGGAAGGCTATTTAGGACTAAAAAATTCAATATTTACACTTTTTTCCGAGGCAAAGTTATTATTCATCATCTTCAGCCTTGCAAAGAGGGAGAAAGTGAGAGTTAAGAGGTCTCTTCCACCGTGCCACCTTATTTCTACCATATCTCCCTAACGACTGTGAGTGAGGACTCAAGGTTGGTACTGTTGGAAAGTTGTCGCAGCAATCTACAAGGTGATACTAATTGTGTCGCTACAAAACGACTAAAGGCAATTGATAAACGGGCTTGAAGTTGGCAGAAAACCACCATGGGCAGCTGCCTCCCTCACCTAGGTCCACCATAATTCGTTGAGTTTGAAGCCTCGCCGCCACCACCAACAACCTCAGACAACACCAAACCCACTGGAAGGCCATTTAGGTCTAAAAAATTTAATATTTACACTTTTTTCCGAGGCAAAGTTATTATTCATCATCTTCAGCCTTGCAAAGAGGGAGAAAGTGAGAGTTAAGAGGTCTCTTCCATCGTGCCACCTTTTTTCTACCATATCTCCCTAACGACTGTGAGTGAGGACTCAAGGTTGGTACTGTTGGAAAGTTGTCGCAGCAATCTACATGGTGATACTAATTGTGTCGCTACAAAACGACTAAAGGCAATTGATAAACGGGCTTGAAGTTGGCAGAAAACCACCATGGGCAGCTGCCTCCCTCACCTAGGTCCACCATAATTCGTTGAGTTTGAAGCCTCGCCGCCACCACCAACAACCTCAGACAACACCAAACCCTTCTCCCGATGAAGCGTGAGCTCCAAGACCACCACATGCGGCGGACACGCCACTTGCATCTTATGTATGTCATCTTTACATGTCGCCACCACATCCACCACCCAGATCACCTCTTCTCTTGCCCGTGAAGCCAACCACATTGCCCATCTTACCCAGAACAATCGTCTTCCATGCTGTCCAACACCACTTTCTTTCTTGGACTATTTTTTCTCTAGCATTGTGAGCTGCAGCTAATGGGACTTCACCGCTGGTTCCAATAGTTTCAGAAGGTCATGCACAAGCTATCTATGTTGAGCTTTGGGTATAATTTGGTCAAATTTGTGGAAATCCAACTTTTGCTGAACTCGCTTATTTTCAAAGCTCAATTTCGGTCACCAATGGTCAAATTCTGTTAAATTAAAGGTGTCAACATGACCCTTATATGCTCAATTTTGCTTTGGTCTATAAATTGTATCTTGGGTGCTTGTATTTAAGAAATGCCCAAATTTGACCGGGAGTCGAATTTGAGGATTTAAATTATACTGTCACAAAAGAAAATTGACTGAAATTGGAAGTTCAGTTAAGTTCCTAGAGGTCCTAAGAATCTAACCCATCACTCAATTTCGTTAATTTTGGAAAAATTAAACATCTCTAATTCTAGATATTTGACTGGTAGAGTCAATTTTGTAATTACCAAAATTAATAGAAAATTTTGGTAACTAGTGATTCTTTAGAGTAATTAGAGACCCAAAGGAGTCACCTAGGTCTTCATATAATTTTTAGTAATTAAGTGAATTTTTGGTGTTTATTTTTAGGCACCCAAGAGACACCAAGTATTTATTCAGAGACCGACTAGGAACACGACAGTACCTGTGAGTGCAGTTATTTTTTAAATTTTATTAGTTGATAATTTGATTTTATTTTGTTTTCGAATTTAAATAGTGTATTTGATTATTATTAATTATATATATATAGCTACATAAATATGCATATGTGAATTATTTAATTGTGCATGGTTTTGATTTATGATATATGGTTAGTGAAATTTTGTATTTGGAAATTATGGGAATTTTATGAAAAATTGAGTCAATTTTGAAATTTCAAGAGTCTTGGAAATTTTGAATAAAACATGATTAAAATGGTTTTTGGAAAACCTATTTAAATATGAGAATGTTTGAAAATGAGATTTGACGATAGTGCTACATAATATTATTGTTGATGATATTGATATACGCGCTTATTTGGCCATCATCTACTGCAGATATGTGTCTTGGAAAAGATGATGAGATCCCAGTCTCAATGCATTTTGGGCTGAAAAAGTTTAGATGAGTATTCTCCTCCCTTACACCTTGTGATATCATTAGGGCGATGGGTATCCCTGGCATGTTTGTATATCGTATGGCACAAGTAGTATTTAGATTTTAGATATTTCATGACTCATATGCCTTGTGGGCATTTACATTGATATAAATGATTTTATGAATATTATGAAGTTTTTCATATGGTTGATAACGAGATTGATAAATTGTTGTTTAAAATATTTTCTTTAAACTTATGGTTATTTAAGTGTGACTTAGAAATTCCGATTTTACCTTTGAAAAGTTTGTTATCATAAATATGTACTTTTGGAGAAAATAACAGGTTTTGTGAAAACGTTTGCAAAATATGAAATCTTTTAAAAGAGCAATGTGAGGTTTTATGAGAAATTATTATATTGTACATGTCTATTTTCTAGATATTAGGGCACTCACTGGAATATTCTTATATCTCACTTTTTGTTTTAAATTTGTTCCCTTTAGCCCTAGCTGCAGTTGACAGATCTACTCACTGGCATCGAAATCCATCGTTTCCTTGCTCTTTCTGCTCTACTATCTATCTTTATTATTATCGTACCGTTCTAAACTTATTTCCTTTAAAACTTATTTAATATTTGTAGTTTGCGAATTTCGGATCTTGTTATCCTTCATGATGTTTATCTTTAAACACTTTGAAACTTAAAATATGTACTTTTATTTTATGACATTTACTGTAGTTTGCTTTGAGGTGAAATCTAAACTTATTATTCTATGCTTCCGCACTTGGTTATATATTTGTACTTTCATTTTGCATACATGTTAAAATTTTATCCAGTTTCATGTAAAATAAACTCCTTTCTGAGGATGGTTTTACTAGATGTCCAATAGAAAATCTGGTGTAATCATCCTCATACAAGGTCTCTCCCAAAATCTCATAGAGATACTTGGAATGGATCTTGTCAATACTCCAAAGTACTTTAATCCCTGAAAATTTAACATTGAGTAAAACTATTTTTAATACTCAATTTAATAATCTCAATTTCAATGGAAAATATCTTAAAATCAATAAAGCATCATCATTTTCACCAATCACATAAATCATCAAAACCACCATCATCATCATAACATCATTATCAACACCAGCGTCATCACCGCATCATTACATCATCATCAACATCGTATCATTATCATATCATCATCATAATATATGTGTACCATTATATCATTGTTACATTATCATATCATCATCTTTATCACTGTCAACATAATCATCATCATAATATATGTGTACCAACATATCACTGTCATATAATATGTGTATGATGTGTATCAACATCATTGTCATAACACCTGTGTACCACACTATATATAGTTGTACCAAGTGACCCTCGACGTCTTGAAAGTGTCAAAAAGTAGGGGAAAATGAATATTCATCTCAAACTTTCCAGCGTCTTAGAAAGCGTTGAAGTTGGGATTTTATCATCTCTCTCACTTGCAGGTCGAGTAGAGGATTACCAATATATATCGCACATAATCTCATCATATATTACACCGGTATTGTGTGATGCGTCCTTTATATCAAACCTCAAATTATTCAAAAAAAAATTATTTGCAAAATAACCCAAAACTTTGTAAATTGCACAAATGCCCAAATTTATTTAAAATCGCCAATTTACTGAACAATTTGGAGAATCTCAAATCAAATACAATCAATATAATTTCGATAATTTCAAATCTTGAAAACTCGTAAACTACTTATAATTAAATCACTGATGTCATGCATAGCTAACAAATCATATAAGCATATTAATTATATATATAAGTTACAAAATGAGTAATTAAATATGCAATTAAATCAACAATAGTATGAAATCAAACCATTAGTTATTAACTATGTTATTTTCCTAAATAGTATTTAAAACATAAAGATGCACTCACAAATACGTAACATGATCCTAATCAGTCTCCATATCAGCTCAAAATGCAGCTCGAATGCCTAGAGATGCCTCAATTTGAATGCATAGTGTCCTATTTTATGAAAGAAAATGTAATATTTACATGGTTTTATTCAATCAAGATTTTAAAAGAACAGTACAAGCTTTAAAAGTTTAGGCTCACTTTAATAAAACTTGCAAAAAAATTCTTAAGTGATGGGGTATTCAATCTTGACTTTACTTTTTATAGAGAATGAATTTTATATACTTTTGTAAACTTTTGAGTTTGGGGAATATGTATCCAATGTCAAGAATTGTCTTTCATTCTCCTTAGAAACTTTTATAGACTTTTTAAAAAAAATAGAGAAAGACTAAGAGTTCTTTAAGAAGATTTTTCTGAAAATATGAAAGGACATGGAAAAATCAAAGAATTTTTTTTTTTTTTTTTTTAAGAATAGCAAATTTACTAGTCATGAAGGGAGAGTGAGTTCTATGTTTATTTTTAATACTGATGATAAAGTAGTCATCCAAAACTGGAGCAATCTTGGGACACTCATGGGGCACTGGTTTATCCATGAATTTGTGTAAGGAAATTCATGGTTGTTATAATTTTTAATTAATTTGTTTTTTGTGCGGACCTTAGAGTTGACAACAAGTTGGCTCACCTTATTTGTTAATAGGGCTTTTCTTTTTTGGTTGTTAGTTTTGTTTCTCTAGCTTGCTACCTAGGTTTGTTGTATCTTTGATGATTCGAGAGTAGGTCCTAGAGGCTACTTTTTTATTCTTGGCCGTGTTTGTTTCTTTTTTATTAATATAACATCTCTTTTTGGCAAAAAGAAAAAAAATAAGATTTTCTCTTTAATAACAAAAGTATCAAATTTAGATATGTTATATAAAAAATGTAATATTATAAGTGTGAATTAGAGGCTATTTCTTGATTCTTGGCCTTGTTTGTGCCTTTTGGTTAATATGACATTTCATTTCAGCCAAAAAAAATTGTCTTTTCAATACCAATTGTATTAAAATTTCAATAAGCTACATAAAAAATGTAATATTTACAAGGGTGCATTTAATCAAGTATTTAAAAGGAATTTGACAAATTGAAAAGTTTATGTGTATTGTATTAAGATTTTTAAAAACTTTCTAAAATTATAGAGTATTCAATTAGGACTTAACTTTTAAAAAGTCTTGAAAAGACTTGAGATATTTAATTATAATCTTTTAAAAGTTCACAAAGTCTATTGGTATTCAATCTAGACTTACTTTCATAGAGAATGACTTTATAGACCTTTTTGGAATTTTGAGTTCTGTATAAGTATCCAATATCATGATTTGTTTTTCATTTTCCTTATAAACTTTCATAGACTTTTTTAAAAAGGAAAAGACATAAAAAAAACTAGAGACAAAAGACCTTTTTAAGGAAGATAACGTTTTCTAGTCAACAAGGGAGAGAATGTTGGTTCTTTATAATAATTTTCTTATAATTGGATCTTAAACTTTTTTTTTGGGTGAATTTTCTTGGGGCTTCAACATTTCAATAAAGGAAGATTTATTCAATGTCTATTTTGAAAGTGATGCTGAAGTAGTCATCCAAAACCTAAATATTTTTGGGAAGCCTTTGGTATACTAGTTTATACATGGCTTTGTTGAGGAAATTCCGAGTTGTTGTAAAATTTTACTTTTTTTTGGTGGCTCACCTTATTTGGTAATGGAGCCTTTCTTTTTCGGAGGCTGGTTTTGTTTACCCTAGTTTGCTACCTAGGTTTGTTGTAGCTTTGATGAACCAAGACTGTGGCCTAGAAGCTATTTCTTAATTCTTGGCTGTGTTTGTGCCTTTTTTGTTAATATAACATCTCATTTCAGCAAAAAAATAAAAATAAAAAGTTATCTCTTTATTACCAAAAATGTTACAATTTGGAAATATTATATATAAAAAATGTAATATTTACAGGGATGTATTCAATCAAGCATTTAAAAGAATTCTATAAATTTAAAAAGTTTAGGCGTATTTTATTAAAAGATTTTAGAATTTTTTTCTGTCATAGTGTATTCAATCAAAAAATTTATAAATTTTTAAAAAGTTTTTAAAAGTCTTGAGATATTCAATTCTAATTTTTTAAAAGTTCTCAAAGTCTATAGGTATTCAATCTTGGCTTTACTTTTATAGAAAATGACATTTACAGACTTTTGTGAACTTTTTACTTCCGGTATATATATATATCCAATTCCATAATTTATTATTTATTCTCTTTAGAAACTTTCATAGACTTTTTAGAAAAAAAAAAAAAAAAAAGAGAATGACGGAGAGTTTTTCAAAAGATGTTTTAGAGAATAAGAAAGGACATGGAAAAACCAGAGAGTAATATATTTTTCTTTTCTTTTCAGGAAGATGATGTTTACTAGTCAAGATGGAGATATCATTTTGTTTATGGTAATTTTCATATAATAGGATCTTAAACCTATTATCTTTTTCTTTGTGAATTTTGTTGAAGCTTCAACATTTCCATGGAGGAAGGTTGGTACAATGTTTGTTTTTAATAGTGATGCTAAAGTACTCATCCAAAACTTGAATCCTAGGAAGCACATGGTGCAGTAGTTTATCCAAGGCTTTATGGAGAAAATTCATGGTTGTTCTAAATTTATTATTATTATTATTATTATTATTATTATTATTTTGTGGACCTTTAGAGTTTACAACAAGTTGGCTCACCTTATTTGTCAATGGGGTTTTTATTTTTATTTTTCAGCTACTAGTTTTGTTTCTCTTAGCTTGTTGCTCAAGTTTGTTGTATCTTTGATGAATCATAAGTGTGTCCTAGAGGCTATTTCTTTATTTTTGGCATGTTATTGCCTATTTGTTTAATATCACAATTCATTTAAAAAAAAAAAAAAAAAAGTTGTTAATCAAGACTTTTAAAAACTTTTAAAATGTTTTGAAAAGTCTTGATGTATTCAATTATAATTTTTAAAAGGTTACAAAGTCTCTATGTATTCAATCTAGGTTTTACTTTTTATGGAGAATAATTTTAATAGACTTTTGTGTTTGAGGTATATATTAAATGTCATGATTTGGTTTTCATTCTCTTTGGAAACTTTTATAATTTTTTTAGAAAAGGAAAAGACAGAGAAGTATCGAGAGTTCTTTCAAGAGATTTTTTAGAGAATAGGAAAAGAAAGGGAGAAACCGAAGAAGAAAATCTTTTTAAGGAATATGATATCTTCTAGTCAAGAAGGGAGATATCGTTTCCTTTATGGTAAATCTCATATAATATGATCTCAAACCTATTATCTTTTTCTTTGTGAATTTTGCTAAAGCTTCCTCATTTCTATAGAGGAAAGTTGGAGCAATGCATTTTTTTTTGAAAGTGATGCTAATGTAGTCAATTAATCTTGGGAAGCCCTTGGTGCACTAGTTTATCCATGGCTTTGTTGAGAAAATTAAGATTTTTGTCAATTTCTTTTTGTGTGGGCTTTTCTTTTTTTGTTGTTGGTTTTGTTTTTCGTAGCTTACTGGATAGGTTTATTGTATCTTGGATGTCAAAGTATGCCCTAGAGGCTACTTCGTGTCGTTTTGGTTAATATAACGTCTCATTTTAGCCGAAAACAGTTGTCTCTTCATTACCAAAATTATTACAGTTTTGAAATGCTACTTAAAAAATGTAATATTTACAAAGGTGTATTCAATCAAAACTTTAAAAAATTTCTACAAACCTGAAAAATTTTAGGCATATTTTATTTATACTTTTAAAAACTTTCAAGTCATAGGGTTTTTTTTATCAAGACTTTATAAACTTTTAAAAAAGTCTTGAGGTATTCAATTATAATTTTTTTTTTAAAATTCACAAAGTCTATAGGTATTCAATCTAGATCATACTTTTTATAGAAAATAACTTTTATAGACTTTTGTTGAATTTTGGTTGAAAGGTATATATATCTAATATCATGATTTGTTTTTCATTTTCCTTAGAAATTTTTATAGACTTTTTAGAAAAGGAAAAGAGAGAAAGACTGAGAATTCTTTCAACAAAACTTTTAGAGAATCGGAAAAGTCCTGGAAAAATCAGAAAAGATGATCTCTTTAAGAAAAAGGATATATGCTAGTCAAGAAAGGAGAGATAATTTCGGTTATGGTAATTTTCGTTTAATAGGATCTCAATATTATTATTATTATTATTATTTTGTGAAATTTGTTGAAGCTTCAACATTTTCATGGAGGAAGGTTGAAACAATATCTATTTTGAAAGTGATGCTAAAGTAGTAATCCAAAACCTAAAAAATTCTACAAAGCCCTTGGTGCACTGGTCTATCCATGACTTAGTTGAGGAAATTCAAATTGTTGTAATTTTTTTTTAGCAATTTCTTTCTTTTAATAACAAGTTGGCTCACATTATTTGTTAATGGGGCTTTTCATTTTTTGTTGTTGATTTTGCTTCTCCTAGCTTACTGCTTAGATTTGTTGCATCTTTGATAAATCACGAGTTTAGACTATAGGCTACTAGTTGATTCTTGTCCATGTTTGTGCCTTTTTGGTTAATATAGCATCTCATTTCAGCAAAACCTTTTTTTATGGTTTTTATTATTTATTATTTTATTTTTTGTTAATTAAAAAATAAAGGAGTCCAAAATTGCATAAAATTGAAGTTTGAAATTGGCAAGATGCTTAGAAATTGCATGAAAGAGTCTAAAAACCTATGAATCGAAGTTTAAGTTAAATTTAAATTTCTTGTGGTTTTTACTCAAAATTGACCCTTGCTCTTTATTGGGAATGATGTGAGCCAACATGATCGATTTTGCCAAAAATAGTTACCATAATTGTATGATTATGCCGGTTCAAACAACCGCATCGAGCGACCCAGTTAAGTAAAAATGCATTGACCAGCAACCCGGCTGAGTCAACCTTAGCCTTCAGTCAAGGTGTGAGTCGACCCATTTTTACTGAATTTGATTGTGCGACCCGGTTATTTGACAAGCCCAATTTAGCAAAACCTATCCTGTTGGCTTTGTTTTATTATTTTCAACGAAGCCCAAGGTCATTTGTCTAAAAACAATTAGAAATTGAAACCCAACTCAAACTTTGATTCACACAGGCTTCAGTCATTTTTCATGCAATTTCTAACTAATTTCTCAAATTAAAACATGCGAGAGTTAACAACACAATATAAAATATATAAACTTACAATACTCATGCATCAATTTAACTTGAATTCACCTATATTACTATTCATCACGTGCAACGCATGTTCGTTTAACATAAATTTTGGACGAAAATGAATGTAGATACTAACTGTGTAATAATTTGGCAAGTTTGGGTACCAAAATGTTAAAAAAAAAAATAATCCACTTGTAACACCTGACAATTCAGGTACTCCCAGTGTTATTAACATATATTTTTTTGTTTATGGATTGTGGGTTTTTTAATCAACATTAGTTTTTAGCTTCTTTTTGAAGTATTCCATATCATCAACAAGAATTTTTTGTTAAGGTAGTGATTTTTAAACTGCAAAATCTTTGTCATGTTTTTTTATGAATGTAATTGAGAGGATATTTAACATATTAAAATGACCGTTTAAATTTTCAAATCATCTGCTCATTTTCCATACGAGACACAAAACTAGTATTAGATTGTGTTGATTACACAACTCACTTTACAAGAGTGTCATTATGATGAATTTTGATCTGAACCATATAATAAAGATTTTTCATTAGTATTGGTTAATCAAGAGAACAATTTATAATCCATTTTTGAGATTTAAGTGCAATAAAAAAAGTATGCTAATGAACGAAGAATTTATAAAGCTACTAGTATGTGATATGATGCTGAAATTATTAATAATGGTTGACATTAGAGATTCTATTTTTTCTTTTTAATATTTTATGATATTTTATGCAATAAATATATTTTAATTTAAATTGATTTTTTTTCTTCATATTTTATTAATTTATTTTTTAATATATTATGCACTATTAGATCAAAATTAACTTTTATTTTCTTCATTCAATTTTTAAAATGTAGTTTGCCATTTGGTGCATATTCTAGATTTTTAAAAATCTTTAAAATCATTTTTAAAAGTTTTTTCAAATCTATATTAAATATATTTAAAATTTTAATTCCACAAGCATTCATAAAAACTTTCTTAAAATTTGTATTGAATAATTTTAAAACAAACAAAAAAATCTATATTGAATACACAGCGTCATCATCCAGTGATTTGGTGATGTATCCATTGTGGTTAATGTTCGGGTCGGGTTTAACGGTCAGACCAGACGAAACCGATAAAATGATACGCGAACAAGCGACCTTGACACGCACTCGTTTCGAAAAGCATTAGATCTGATTCAGTTCCCATATTTTTTTCGCGTAGATTTCACGCACAAGCTATGCGTAGTTTTTATCACATCTGAAGCAAAATAAATAAATGTTTAAACAAAAAAAAAGGAAAATAAAAAAATAATAATAAAAAAATACGCCTCGCGTGAGCTTTCAGGTTTGCCAAAAACCCTAACTGCAACATAACGTTCCCATTTGCATGTCCATTTACAAAACAAAAAAATAAATAAACAAATAAAAACAACATCTTCAAGCTCATCGAAACCCTAATTCCGGTCAAAATTCCCACTTTGACCTCGAAAGCCTCACCGTCAAATGCACTCTCACGCCCCCATCGGCGATTGAAATTCCTATCCTCAGCCTTTCCACTTCGGCCAATGTCATCGCTCGAAGGAGGCTCCGGCGACCGGCGGGAAGGTCGGTCACCGGCGACTGGAAGCGTTGTCTGCGGACGTGGAAATGGAGTCGTCTCGGGGGACTCGATCCGGCCAGCAGTTGTGTCCGTGTCGAACCAGAGGCTAAGGTTGAACCCGAACAAGGAGCACAAGCCCGAGACCTACGATGACCTGCAATTGGATTTCAGTCCGTCAATTTTCAGCTCGCTGGAGAGGTATTTGCCTCCGAGCATGCTTGGCATGCCGCGAGACGACAAGGTCAAGTTCATGAGAGAGATTTTGCTCAAGTACTTGCCGCATGGGGAGCGTAACAGAGTAAGTTATTCAAAAGTTTCATTCATTTAGCTGGTCGTGTTCTGTTTGGTTTCCGAGAATTTTAAGGAAAACTATAGAGAAGAAAATGCTTGGATTTTTATTTTTATTTTTGAAAAAAGAAAAAAAAAAAAAAAAACTCTGGGAATTTTAGGGTTTCCGGAGCCCAATTCCGCTAACGGGCAAGTAATAGGATAGTAAAATGACGAAATTACCCTTGACTATGGTAATGTTTATTTAGGTGTGCTGTGGCTATGGTATATAGGAAAATAAAGTTACTTTTTTGTTTTCTTGTAATGTTTTTGTTTTGCTTTGCTCTTTTTGGATGCATTTGCCTGAAAAAGCAAAAATGACATAACAATGGTTATTATTGCTTTTGAACTGTTCCTATTGAATGCAGAGCCTTTATATCTCTGATATTTATATGACATGTCAATTAAATAAATGGAACTTCGTAGAGTCCAGTTGTGTCATTGACTCGAGTAATCAAAATAATGATTAGACATAGGATTTGGGTTTAAAGTGAATTATTATTATTATTATTTTATTTTATTTGGGTAAGTGAGATAAATTGATTAGCATAGGTTTTCTTTTTTAAGCTATAGTAGGTTAAATAGACAATACAAAGTAGTATCTTTTAAATGATTAATAAATTTACTATTTTTTAGTAACTTTATGCAATGAAAATACTGTGATCTTAGTTTTTAGAAGTTAATTGCATAGATCGGCTTGGATGATTGAAATGAACCCATCAGACCAGAATTTAAACTTGATTAAGATTTCTTAATTTTTTAATTTGATTTTCATTGTATGTCAGCTTTATAATATTAATAAATGCTTTAAAATTTCAAATCTAATGTTTCAAATTTGTAGGTGGTTGGTTGGTCGGTTGGTTTTAGGTAAGGAAAGTATTTGCAATAAACCAGATACAATTAGACACTGGACATAGCCAGCTCTTTTTAGGGGCTTAAAAAATAGTTCACAACTTTCATCAACTTAGCAAAAGTTATACATTAAGAAATGGCTGATCGCATCTCTGCATGTTTGAATTTCCAACTCACTAGCTCCAATTTTCCTGCCATTCAGTCTTTTATTATATAGAAACTATTCTGTGTTCCATTTTGCTAACATGTACATCCTCACTGCCTTAGTGTGTCTACATCCTCTTGGTATTGTTTTTATCTCTAGGACTACGTTTGAAAACCTTCCTTTTGACTTCCTTAATTTTACTTATTTAACTCAGCAAGTATCTCAAACAGTACTTAGGGTGTGTATATTAATTGGGTATTAGGATAAATATGATCTTTTGATTCATTTGGTATTTTTTTTTTCATGCAAACCTTTCTTTAACTCACCCTTCCTCCCTGGTCTTCGAGCCATCCAAGATCATTTGGAAGGCTCAGATCCCTACCAAAGGTCAGGTTTTTGTTTCGGTATTTGATAATGGAAAGATTGTACCTCTTATTTGCTGCAAAGAAGAAGACCCCATATTAGTTTATCCTCTTCATGGTGTTTCAAGAGTAGGAAAAATTGGTCATCCATTGATTATTTACTCTTACATTGTGATGTTTTTTTGCCTTTTTTTGGGTATTGAGAGAAGTTGGGATTTGCTGGATCTATCCTTAAGGCTTGTAGTCTTTATTGGTCAGTTGGTCAATGGGTTTTGGTGCCAACAAGAAAGCAAAAGTTTTGTGTAGATGTGCAGTTTGGACTACATTTTGTTTAATTTAATTGAAAAGGAATGGAAGTAGTTCTGAAGACAAGTTTCATGATATGTATTACATATGCAACCAATTAAGTTTGTGGCTTCTTTTGACTATCTTCTTCTGAAGCATGGTTACCTGTTTTATTATGCTTATGTTGGAATTATTTTCTGTACAACGCTTGCTAGATATTTTGTTATTGTTATTATTATTATTATTATTATTATTATTATTATTATTATTATTATCATTCTGATGTTTTGAGGATTTCTTATCCACTATTTCTGTATCAAATGGTTCTTATCAATAAACTTTTCTTTCTTGTCAAAAAGTGTATATTGTAATGTTTCTCAGCGAAGATTTGATGTTTATGTATCAGGTTCAGAAACATAGGGAATACAGGCAGAAGATAATATCAAGTTATCAGGTATTCTGTGTGATAACTGTTTGATTGAGTTTAAATATGTTGAATAGAAATAAAAATGCAATGAGCATCCCCCTTACCACTCTCATATTGTGCTTCAAAGGAATGGAGGTTCATTGTTGCTGTTTTACATATTTGCAGCCTTTACATAGAGAGTTGTATACTATGCACCCTGCAACCACCTTTGTTCCGTCATTTCTGAAAGCAATCAGTGATAATACAGAGGAAAGCTTTAGAAGCGTCATGTCTGAACCCTCTCCAGGAGTGTTTACATTTGAAATACTTCAGCCTCGCTACTGTGAATTACTGCTATCAGAGGTATTATTAACAATTTGTTCATAACATTCTGTGTTGTATTTGACATATTGCTACTACGTCTTTTGTTTATGACGTTTTCTGTCTGCTAGGTGGAGAATTTTGAAAAATGGGTTAATGATGCAAAGTTCCGAATCATGCGACCAAATACAATGAATAGATATGGTGCTGTCCTTGATGATTTTGGCCTTGAAACCATGCTTGACAAGCTTATGGAGGGTTTCATTCGTCCTATATCAAGAGGTGCATGGTTGCTAATTGTAATCCAGTTTTGTTAATTCACTGGAAGGTGGCTGGATGATCTCAGAAAAATAATTAGTCAGTTTGTTCTTTTTGTGTAGTTTTCTTCCCAGAAGTTGGTGGATCAACTCTAGATTCTCATCATGGTTTCGTTGTCGAATATGGTAACAATAGGGATGTTGACTTGGGTAAGTGTTTTGTTTATTGAATGCTATTATGACATTCATATGTATGTAGTTCGAGTATTATTGTGCCAGTTTTTCTACAGTCAAGTTGTTTTGTAGTAGCTTATAGAAGTGGGGGACAACTAGATCACGGGACTCTAAATAATGCTCAAATTTCCCTTTCATTGCTTGACTGTTTATTTAGATAAACATGGCTTTTGGATTCTTAATTTTGTATTTGGAAAGTACATGTTGGTTCATACATTTCTTGACATCATTAGTCACAAGGTAATATGGAGAAATAAATTGTCTTGGTGGGGTGCAGTACAATATGGATGTGTTGTTGAAGAATCTGGCTGTAGTTTTGGATACCTTCCATATGATATTTACATGGGATGCCTTTATAGTCAGTCCACTATCAAATTGGTCTTGGAGTGGAATCATATTATTATATTATCTTTTTTATTGTTAAGAGATTAAAAAAAAGAAAAAAAAAAGAAAAAAAAGAAAAGACATACAGAATGAAAAAGGCAATGCTTATAATATGTTGGGAAAGTCACATTGATTAAGAGTGTTTTTCTAAGTCTCCTATTTTATGTCTTTATTCGTTTCATCTATGGCCCAAAGGTTATAAAAAGAATGAATCATGTGTTAACTACCAAAAAAAGAAAAAAAAAAAAAAAGAAGGAAAATTTTAATGGAGTCAAGAAATGAATTAAGCATAATTTGGCGGAAAAGAAAAAAAATGAATGTGATTAGAGTATGGTTGTGTATCAATACTTAATTGAACTCACTTTTTCTACTGTTAGCTGTCTGTTGTGTTGGCTTAATGTGCATAATTGTGTCCACTTCCTAACAGCTCAAGCTGTTAGGTCTAATGATGACTTGACATAATATTGTAGTCTAGTTGTCTGAATGGTCTTGTATTAGAATCATACTAGCCATTTCTAGTTATCTATTATGCAGCACATATAAAGTTATTTTCCATATTTGGACAGGCATACCTCTAAATGTGAGTTTTAATTGTTCTGTTGTGTTTTCTTACACAATTTTGTTCACTAACATCTTAAACTTTTGGTCGAATGTAACTTAACATTTCATTTAATGGCTAAGTGGTTCATTGATTTGTTTGGAAATAAGGGGTGAGAATTTTCATTAGTTGTCATTTAGTGGCTTACTTTGTTTACTTGGGACACCAGTGGCCACTTTTTAGTTGCTTCTGCTATCTGGGAAATGGCCATCCAACAAATTTATTATGAAATTAATCTGTAATACTGTGCATGTGTTGCAAAATTGATGTTTGGTTAATTACTAGTTTCTCTTTTATATACATACTGAGCTGCCAAACTTTGTATGTTTGGTTAATTACTGTAAAGTTTCTCTTTTATATAAATACTGAGATGCCAAACTTTGCATGAAATTCAATCAAACACATTAATTTTTGAATATGTTTTGGTTGTGGTTTGTAATAACACTTGGAACAATCTATCTATCACCGTTACTATACTCTCTTCCCTGGATTTTGTTTTCTTCTGAAGGCAATGAAATCTAAAGAAATAAACATTTGTAGGTTTCCATGTCGATGATTCAGAAGTAACTTTGAATGTGTGCTTGGGTAAGCAATTTTCTGGAGGAGAATTGTTTTTTCGGGGCACTCGATGTGATAAACATGTAAACACAGGAACTCAGTCAGAGGTAAGCTAGTCTTTAAATGGAACAACATTAAATTGCCCTCAATGTCAGGCAAAGAGTACATTTAGAAGTTTTTATCATTGTTACAGACAACCAATTGGTCTGCTGATGGAAGGCTTTGGAAAATAAATTTTGTGCTCATTGTTTCTTTAGTTTATTAGTACATTTGGCAATGATAGAAAGATATTCTTGAATTCTTTTCATTGATTTTTATTATAGATCTTAAGTAAGTATACAAATAAAATTTATATTTAAAATGCTCATTTGAGAGAAATAAGTACTTATTACGATCCTATCAGACAGTATTTATTAGTTTTAATGTTACCGTTTTTGGTTAGTGAAATATTAGATGTAAGGAAAAAGAAAAAAGGGTAAAGTCGAAAGTATTATTCATGAAATTTTGATGTGCATAAACACTAAAAATTAATCATTTGATTTTTGCTGTCAATTTAAAATAGATAAATCTATCCCTCACACAGTGAATTCCAATGTCCATCATGACATTTTCTTGGCTTGTGTAAACTGTGAACCATTTGTTGGTGGGTCCTGGAAATCTAAGGAAACAGAAAAACGATAACGATGAATGTAGATTATTATTCATGAAATTTTAATGTGCACATTCACTAAGGATTTAATCTTTTGCTTGTTGCTATCAATTTAGAATAGATAAATCTCTTTGGAGTCCCTCACACGGTGAAGTCCAATGTCCATCATGGCATTTTCTTGGCTAGTGTAAATTGTGAACTGTTTGTTGGTGGGTCCTGGAAAAAGCATATGGTATATTCAGCAAGCTTTCTGAACAGATTTTTGGAAACATGAAACTTGAACATTGGTGCAGAAACACCCCAGAACTGCATCAGATCTTTAAAGGTTCAACTGTCCGATCATCTCATACCTGTGAAAATTAGAATTAGTTTTTAATATTTCTTCCTTTTGTTACTTTGAGAATTATAAATTATATTAATTATTGATGAATAATTGATAATATTTTGCATTTAGATTTTGGTTGTTTTATGATGTGATTAAGTTGTATTTAGTATATAATATTGTGTCCTTGTACTTTTGATGGATGTTTGTAAAGTTTCTTGATGAGGTATATTATTTGAAGCAGGAGACATTTGACTATTCTCATGTCCCTGGACAAGCTGTGCTTCACCGTGGTCGACACCGTCATGGTGCTAGAGCGACAACATCAGGTCATCGCATAAACCTACTTCTATGGTGTAGAAGGTATTTCATGTTTTTCTTCCTGCAATAAGCAATTGTACTAGTTGATAAACTTCTTACTTACTGAATTCTGGCTTGTTCTTTTTGTCAAATCTATTTCAAGAAACAATATTTTTTTTATTTTCTCTTCGCTCATTTGAGGCCCTGAATTCAGCCCTATGTTAAAAGGTCCCAAGACATAAGGTTTTTATGACAAGGCAGCTTTGACTGTTTTATCTTCAATTTTTAATTATAAGCTTTAATGGGAAAAAAGAAAGTGCATCCTGCAGTTTTTTAGTACAATGATGTTAAGTTGTATCTGTTTTTTAACTATAGCGTCTAGGCATAGGTTTTGTACAATAAAGTTGAAGCCTTTATTACAAATCAATTAGTAATGAATATTTAATGCCTAAATCCTAAATGCTATATAGTAATTAAGTTGATTTTGAAAGGAACTTTCATGCATAATATACCCTGTCCCTTTAGGAATGATAACTGATCTATCTACTACTTTTTGGTGGGGAAAGTGAGCGTGTAGTTGGTCCTGCATTCTTGTTGTCACTTTTTGTGTAGAGACCTGCGTCATTCATTCTTTCTAGTATTGGCTTTGTCCAAGCATGGGGTTTAAAGATTTTCAGTAAACCTTTTTTTCTCAAATTGCTTTATCACTATGCAGTTCGGTCTTCAGAGAGATGAAGAAGTATCAAAAAGATTTTTCTAGCTGGTGTGGGGAATGCCAGCGTGAAAAGAAAGAGAGGCAACGCACCTCAATAGCTACTACCAAATTGGTAATGTCTTTTTTCTTTTAAAAAAATGAGTAATGTGCTTTGCCAATGCATTTATGAACATGAGATTATTATTTTAGGGTTTAGTATTGCATTCAGCCACAGTAGGAGATATAGGGATGCACTGTAATGCCTACCTTAGCATACTTGTTACATGAAGTTTTAATATCTGTGGTTGATGGTTTCACAGGAGATAAAATTACATTTCGTTATGTTGAGTAAAGCATACTAGAGGCTATAGCTGTTATATAATCTATTCTTGAGATGAAGGAATAAATCCTACTTGACATATGAAAGCTTTATGCTTAAATTATTTATTGCTTTATGTATTTATTTATTTGTTGGTGTGTGTCTTTTGTTTATCTTGGTTCTCCCTGAGTGCTGTTATTGGAGATCATAAATATGTATTTGTATGCGAATGAGAAGGTCTATTTCATGATATGTTGAGAGATGCACCCTAGCAATGTTTTTTCAGGACAAAAGCGTCATTTCAATCCTAGTTTTTATAATGGAAGTTATGAAGTTTTGTTTGAATTGAAAAGATAAATGAAAATTTTGAAATAAAATTAGAACGAAAGTTCTATTTTAGATGCGTTTTAGGTGAAACTGATCGAGGAAAAACAGAAGGAAAAGGTAAAGCTTTTTCACTAGAGAATAACGATAACAGTTTTTGAACCACTATAAAAAAGCATTGACATCAATCATGATAGTTAGTTCACTTATCTGCTTAGTCAAAGGCAGCAACTTTGGTTGCAGATCTTATGGTAAAGCTTTTTGTTTGATTTTAGGGCACATTCACAATACTCCTTGAATGCATGAGAAAACTATGGAAAAATGGTTATTTATTTGGTTTATTCTCTGCAGGAGTTGCTCAAGAAGGAAGGCGAATCCACAACATGATCTGTTTCAGTTGTCACTATGCAGGATTGTAAGGTTAATTTAGCCGGAATCTTAGTCCAAGCGCCACCGACCACTCTTGATGTTTCTCAGAAAGAAGTCTGCTTATATGCCATGTAATGTGAGATGCTTCTTTGTACATTAATTACATCTAGGTATTGGTTTCAACTCTTCCATTATTCCATGTAATAATATAACATCTAATTTTGTAAAGAAATAATTTAAAAAAAAAAGAAAACACATTGTTAGGCTATTGAGTATGTATGTAGGTGTAGTTAGATTGTCAAAAACCAAAATACAATTAGACAAATAGTTCTTTTTTCATCGTTTTGATATAATCTTATCACAATTACTTTGTTGTAGGTACATGAAAATTTCCTCTCCAGCTTCTTGGTTTTGGGATTCGAATATAAATAATATGATGCCACATTTTTTGTATAAATTTGAACTATTGGATTCTTTTACTCGCCTAAAATAAGACACAATCGTCATTACAAATTTGAATAAATTTAGAAAATAAGAGATATAGTTGAGAATTTCTATATTTATTACTTGTTCTTTAATTCTATAAATTAAATAAATATGTAATAAATACAAAGTATAAAATGATTTTTATATATGGATCAATTTCAATTTTTCTTACACTAAACAGCCAATGAAGCTACAAAACAAAATATTTTGATTATGGTTTTTCAAAAGACAAAATGAAGTTTTTTCATTGTTGAAGGTTGATAAATTATAAACTAGCAGTTTGTATTCTTTTAATTTCAATATAATTTTATTTGCATTCTTTTTTTCCATTCCAAATTTGATAATATTCATTCCATATTTGATTTAGAAAAAAGTTTAATCATATTATTGTGTGCATTAGTGTTAGTTTTTTAGTTATTCTATGTTTAATAATTTTATATCGCTGTATAAATCACTATAAAATGAATTTGGCTCCTAAATGAATTTGGATTAATTTTAACTGTTAGATATATTTTATATGATATGCCCATCAACCATGTCTGGCCTTCTCATCAAGCTGGAAAATGTTCGAGGATTTAGATTCATAATCTGGCACTCTACTTTAGAGAAATGTATCAAATAGGTCGATATGGACATACAGTATAAATACAATTTGAATAGAAAATGGTTGTAAGAAAACTATTGAAAACCCAAAAACAAGTTGTAACTACTAACTAGCAGTCTAGATAGAAGATGAACATAGTTATTGAACACAAAAAATATCTCATGGAAGTGTCAATCTAAACCATTTTTTTTTTTTGCTGAAAATCTATACCAATTTAATCCAGAAATTTGTTGTCGTTGAGATTATCAAAATGTTTTCTAAAGGCCTACTATCTCTGTCAGTCCTAGTTATGTAATCTCAAAATGCATTTTGTTTTTAGTAGTAGCTTAAAAGCAAATCATTTCAAAATGTTATCACATTTTGTATGTGGAATTGATGCAAAAATAATTTTTTTTTTTTAATATTATCTTTTTTTATGCTTGATGCTATTTCCAATGAATGAATAAGCCTTCATCCTAAGGAATAGCTATTTCATTTAAAAAAACTCAGAATTTTTATTTTCATATTTGATTTTAAATAAGCTTTAAATATATTCTTATCATAATTGTAAATAATTAAATTTAGATAGTTTATCATATAGTAACAATACAGAAATAAATATAAAAGATGATTGTTTATTAATTTTAATCAAATCTGAATTTTCATTTTTTAAAAATATTTATAAAGGATAAATTATATATATAATTTAATATTCTTAACAAACATATAGATATAAAGAATTATAATTTTCTTATTTTTGTTTTCAAAAATAGCTATTCTCATGTTCATAGAAATAAGTAATAACTATTCTATGAACGTAGTCTCTTTTTTTTTTTTCTTTTTTTCTTTTTTGTCTCTTAATTGGGCATTTTAATAGCTAGCATTCTATAAATAAAATAAAATAAAATAAAATGACATCTATAATAAAATTACAATGTACACCTTTCCCCAACTAAACTTTCTTGTATGAGCAGTTGTTAGAATCAAAACCTACTTGAACATTATCAATGTTTTTCAGGACAAATAATTAAAGATTTTATTTATTTATTTATTTATTTTGTTGGCTAATGCCCATTGAAAAGCCGAATTAAAAAAAAAAAAAAAACATCATCGAAATAAATAAAAAGCTTATTTACACTATTATTTTTTAATTTTTAGAGTGTATAATAATTTGACTTTCCAAGTTTAAAATTGAAAATCATAATTTTTATTAATTTTAAATATTGCTACAGTACCTTTTACTTTTATTAAACTATAAATAATGTTGTTTTCTCTTGTAAATGTTTTTCATGTGCAATGTTAAAAGTTAATAGAAAGTATGACTGCTATTTTTAAATTTTTTTAATTTTTTAATTTTTGATTATAAATTGAGAAAGAAGGTTTCGAATCTGAAAGAGATTAAACTTATAATCTATAAATGTATTATTAATAATTTTAGGGTTGGACCAAATCTACAAGTATACCAATTGAATATTAAAAAATAAATTATAACACTCTAAAAATTAAAAAGCAATTAAAATTTTGGGCAAACAAACCCCAACTCGTTCAATATAAAGTTATAAACTATAGGAACTCTCAATGGAAATCCCCCGACCCATTATAGTCGAGTGTTCATCATTTGCAATAAAGCAATAAACTGGTCTCTTTATATAAGCTTTTTTTCTTTTATTCTTTTTATTTTTTTATCTCAGATTGTCCTTTAAATTTCCTATGTTTCTTTCACCATTTGTAACTAGATCACATAAGCCATAGTTGGCTGATTTTTTCGTTTTGATTTTACCAGTTATATTTTTTTTTTCTTCTTTTCTTTTTATGTGTGATCAAAATAAATAAAAAATAAAACACCATGGAAGAAAATAAATTCATCTGCCAATTTTGCAATAGAAAGTTTCCAAAAGTTTCCACTTTTGCAATTGTTGACAATTTTGGATCAACAATCGATCCCTAAGTGTCTATAAGCGTTCAACTTTTAAATTATGAAAATCTAAAAGAATAAAATAATAATAAAAATAATCCGCAAATATGAAATTCAACAAACGATTGTACTTAGAAATAGATAACTAATTTTCAATGAATTTTTTTATTGCTTTAAATTAAAAAGATTTTACAAATAAAATTCGAATAGAATAATAATAAAAAGACTAAACAAAATCAAAGTTTAACAATTCTGAAAGTCATAAAAATTCTAAAAACTTGAAAGCTTGAATGTTGATTTCTATTGAGAGAATTTTGTTGTTTGTTTGTCTAGTTAAATGTCTGTGTGTGTGTAGAGAGAGCAAATTTGAATTCTGATACCTTTTATATAGTGTTTGATAACTTTGAATGCTAATAGGAATAAAACTCTTGGCATATGTAATTTCACTTGTAATAGATTTCTATTCCTACTTAAATTCTTTCAAACAATTTCACTGTTCCATGCACTTATCCAAACCAACATAATTTGTCATCCTAATAAATCCTGAAACTAATATTTCTGGAACAACAAAAAATCATTATTCCCACATTCGTCTGGCCTAACAGAAAATCATTATTCCAACTATCAGACCTACCATCTCAACATAGAGCCAACAATTTTGCATGGCTCAAATATTGCCCCCTCAATATTTACTTTTGAAAGAAAATGTAAATATGTATATACAAGTATGTATATACATACATACTCAATTACTCGGATCAAAATTAATTATGACCAACATTCAAAGTTTCCACTTTTTAATCCATTAAAAAAGAACTCATATTCCATTTGGCCACATTGAAATACTTAACCAAAATTGTTTTACTTGGCCAATATTCCACAATTGATTCACATTTGGCCACCTCTTCCTCGTTCAATTAATTCATTCTACATTCAACAATTCCACTCAACCGTAATTTCTTCCCAAAAACAATTCTATTCGGCCAGCCATTCCTTTATTCCTCCAGTTTTGATTTCATTCGGCCATAATTATAATAAAACAATCAATTCCACTCGACTACAACTCCACTCAAAAATCCATTCGGCCATGTTATTATTTCCTTCAGTCAGCACTTTGTAATTCCAATCGGCCATTCGTTCTCCCAATAAATCTATTCGGCCTTCCATTTATTTCACTCGGCCAACATCCTTCACACTTGACCGGCCAAACTCAATTCTCCTTTTCATAATTTAACTCTTGTCCTATTTACCTTTATATCCTTAAAAGTACAAGGTAAAAATCTAAATAAATATTGGCCATTAGATCCAAATTTCTAATATAATTACAACTTCACCATCATCTTCTCCATAAAAACCCTAGCCTCCATCTTTTTGTCCTACATTATTTGTAAATCTCCAAATTCTCATAAAATTACCTCTAGTGAAATAATCTCTCATCCTTGAAGATTTTGTCATCTCTCTAGAACCCCTTTGAAGAACTCCAAGAACAAGGTAACTTTCCTCTCTTTTCTTATATTTTCTTTATTTTCCAAGCATGATTTGAGATTTTGTTATTGTTGTTGTTTTTCTTTACTTGCTTGAATAAACTTTGAATCCATATATGAGCATCCATTGATATATCCTTCCATTCGGCCACAATGAATACTTGGCCAGAATTAATTTAGACAACAATCCACTAAAAAACCAATTTGGCCACCAATAAGTAAACAACAATAATTTCATTCCATTTGGCCATATTGATTTTCATTCGGTTATCAATAAATAAACAACTTGGCCATAACAATTCCTTAACCACAACAACCTTTATTCCCAAAAATTTGGTCTTACTTGACTCATTCACAACCTAACAATCGGTAAAACCTATCTGGCTAGAACCAAAACATTCTATTCGACCAACACTCTTTATTTCACTCAGTCAACAAGTATTTCCATCTTCCATTCGACCAAACCTCTATTCGGCCCACCCATCACACTTGACCAAAATTCAGCCAAACCTTAAAAACAAAACACCATATTGACCTCCATCTCAACCGAAACTCTCATTTTTCAACACACTTCCATATTGACCGAAACCTTCATTTTTCAACTCAGATCGACCAAATCCTAAATTTCACAAAAAATTCAGCTAAAATATCCAATTTGTTCGGCCAACACATTCTATTTAGGAAAAAACTTCCATGTTCTCATTCTTCCTAAACTTCAGCCAACACTTCAGTTTTACTCACAAAATCTAAATCATCATATGGAGCTTATCTAACCATCTATAAAGGCAAGGATCACACATTTCCTAATATTTAAGATAACATGAATTTTCTTCTCATGTGACTTTGCAAATTTATCTTATGTGTTGCCTCCCACAAAATCACAAAGGATTTTGTCCATATCACCGAGACACTTGTAGTAGGCCGACCGGTAGCCTTTGGTCCCATTGTTCTCGACCACCTATATAGATGTATCACCATGATCGTCGAGAACAACATGTCTCCCCAGTATGCTGGCCCAATATAGATACTCTAGTTTTGGCTCCAAGCTTACTTCACTGAACTTGGGTTATCCATCCAACCTTTACCCCATAAAAGCCTTGGTATGTCAATCATCCAAGCCAGCGTCTTTAAACATTTTGCCAGAGACTGTTTTAATTTTTTCTTCTCAACTAAGGAGGGAGACCCCACCTGCTTTTTGAGGATATTTGATCATCCTAAACGTTATGGCATCGTCCCAAAACCACAACCTGGCTTGAAAGAATTGGTCAACTTTTGGGCAAGTATCTTGATATGCCGAGATCTTCCTTATGGTGGTATGACAAACTCCAAGAAGTACAGTACCGGAGTAGAAGTTTATTGTCCCAACCTAGTGGCACGGCAATTTGGACTTTGCCAAGCAATACTTGTTCTTCATGTTGATTCTCATAATGGATGTTCATTGTCTCGGAATCCCATTTCTTCTGATGGGTTAAAAGAAATCATTCAGAAATTGACAACAAAGAATTCTCATTTATACTGCATAAGTTTTCTTCCCACTCATCTTCTACTAACGATTTCGAGAGTTGGTGAAATGACAAGATTTGCACTACATTTGTGGATAAGGCAGATGAAGTGGCCGATGAAATTTTCAAACATGGCATCCCAACCACTAAGGCTAAAAAATGTTCAAAGTCCACTAGTGCATCGAACAACCTTCAAATCAAATCCTCCAAAAAAAGTATAAAACTTGAACTTCAAGCTTTAGCAATACTCTATTGTTTGTTTTAAAAACTAACTTTTCAATCGCAGGTGATGCAAGCACGTGTGATGTTGGTCCATCCTTGGGTGAAGCTTCAAAGAAAAAAAGCCTGCTACTCGGGTCAAGTCCATTTTCCCGATAAGTTTTTAAGACTCATCACCCACTTTTCTCTATTAATACTTTCTATCCAACCTTTCGACTTGTAGAAAAAGCCACATGCCCCCCGAGCTCAAGAATCTCATAACTCTACGCCTCAATCTCAAAGTGACCAAGATGAAGAAATTCATTCTGAGAATGAAAATTTGGAAGAACATTTGGAAGATCAAGCGGATGAACACTTAGATGATGGAGTATCCAATGAAAACTTGGAAGATCAACTTATGGATAAGGATGCTGCAAAAGATGATTTGAATCAGGTATAGACCAAATTTTGTTTCACTATTATGCTTTCCAATCTATAAAAAATTAAAATCATCATTCTTCCTAAACAGGTTATTTCCACCTTGAAGTCATCCTCTCATCAAAACCAACCATTTTCTTTTCAGATATTTTATTTTTTCCAAAGGCTTCTTAATATTTCGCATATATGTTCTAATAACAAACTTCTTTCAGGTCAACCAAGGCGATGTTCCAAGTTTACACGAATCATCAGCAAGTCCCATTGTTCCTAGTCCTCATGTCGAAAGCATCACTAAGGTAAATCTCAATGTTATTCTTAAATACACAAATGATTCAGCCCAACAACAAAAATCTTAACTTCAATATACTTTTTCAACAATTTCAGGAATTTTCACTAGATGAGGATGATGATGATTTCTTTTTAGAAGTGAACGACTTAGTCAATATGCCTCTCTCACCTCTCATTGATGACTTTGAAGTAGGAATAACCGAAGAAGAAGATGCCTCGGCCAAGCAAGTGGAACAAGCAAAATACTTCATCCATAGTCTTTTTGATAAAGATCTTGAGATTGTTCTACAAGATGAGACCTGCACATTGTTGATCCAATCACTTGGAGTACTCCTCAATGCCAGCATATTCTCTGATGAAGTTCAGCCCAAAATTTCTGAGTTCCATGTCTCCTTAAACCTTGACACTCATGTTTTTTTCTCTGCCCATCAAGAAATCAAGGAAGTCCAAAAGTTGACCACCTCATTCTTAAGCATCCAAGACATGCTCAAAAGCTCTCCCATCGAGATGTGTTTGATAAAAAGAAAATTCAGCCTCAATGGATAGAGAGATTAACAAGATGAAGGAAGAGTTGGTCGAACTTCAAACAAAATTGGCCTCTAAAGAAGCTGAAAAGATGAAAAATGATGAGACTTATGTTGTTCTAAAAAGCAAAACATCTTCTTCCAAGTCCAAGGCTCAAAAAATTCGAGAAGATCTTGAGCAAGCTAAAAGAAGAAAACTTTTAGCCCAACAAACCGTCTCCAAATGGACTTTTTCATGGAAATTCACAAAAGATAAATTGCAAAATGAATATAATTTAGCACTTATTTTTCTACAAACTTTCTTAGTTCATTAGACCTATCTTTACTGTTGTACTTGAACTTGATTTACATAGCATATATGAATATCGAAGTTACAACATTGCTGCTTTGGTCCAAAATGAACGGCCTAAACTCTAAAAAATGAACGGCCGATCATCTTAAAAAAAAAATGGAACAGCCTAAAAGTTTGGGCAAGCTCAATTGTATATGATATATGTATGCCCCCTTATTTTATTCCTTGCATTCGAGCAGAATAAAAGTAATAAAATGACATAGGTTTGGCATAATTTATTTATTTTTTTGTTGCCATTCAGGCACACATCAAATTTCTTGCCAAATTTTTCAATGGTCTCCCAACTAGTAGGATAATTATTTTTAAAGAAACGATCGTTAATAGGATTTGAATGTCATAGGCCATCTATTTCTTACCACTGATATGCCCCATTTCCCAATACCTTGTAAACTAAATATGGTTCATCCCAACTTGGTGACCATTTTCCATATTTTAGATCTTTAGAACTAATAGGAAGAACAACTTTCCAAACTAGATTACCCTCACCAAAGCTTTTAAACTTAACTCAATTATTGTAAGCGCGGGCTAGTATTCTTTTGAGTTTGAAGATGGTCTAAAGCTACAAGTCTCACTTCATCCAACTTTTCTACTTCTTGCGAGATTGCTTGAGCATAATCTTCAAGGGTAAGGTTACGTTGTTGAGCCACCCTTAAATACTTGACTGTCACCTCCATGGGAAGAATTGCATTGTGGCCATAAGTCAGAGCAAAGGGAGTAGTTCCAGTACCTGATCTTTTTTTTTTCTTATAAGCCCACAATGTTTCAGAAAGGATATTATGCTAATCTCTAGGATTATCATCAATCATCTTTTCTAAAATCCCCTTCAAAATCTTATTACTTGCCTTGGCCTGACCATTGGCCTGAATAAAGTACGGAGTTGAATAAGATAAAGCGAAGCCGTACTCTTTTGCAAATTCCTTCACTGAGTCTCTCATGAACACAGTCCATCGGTCGACTGTTATAGATTTTGGAAGATCAAATCTATAGATCATATCATCCTTTATAAATTTGATAACCTCGGCCTGACTTACTACTTTCATTGGCTGTGCTTCCACCAATTTAGTAAAATAATAAGTTGCGACTATGATGAAAGTGTGTTGCTTAGAAGAAGAAGGATAAATCTTGCCAATTAAATCAATGGCCCAACCATGAAACGACATTGGCTTAACAATAGGATTCAATGGAACGGCCGAAATGTGTTGTATTGGACCATACTTCTGACAAGCGGAACAACCTTTGGCATAAGTTATACAATCTTTTAAAATAGTTGGCCAATAGAAACTATGCCTTCGAATCATCCATCTCATTTTCACCCCGGCCTGATGTGCTCCACCAATTTTTTCATGAACTTAAACCATTACCAACATAGCATTATGGGCACCTAAACACTTAAGTAATAGATCATCTTGGCTCTTTTTATATAACTCTTTATAAAAAATAATATAATTCACCGCCCGAAGCCGATTCTTCCTATCACTAGTCCCATTCGGATCATTAAGATATTGAACTAAAGAGTATCTCAAGTCATTCTCATCAACTTGAATGCAAAAAATATCCCCAGGAATACCTCTTTCGAATAAAGAAGGAAGATATCGTTTTTTAATATTGATGACCATTTCTTTAAGTTCTCCCGGAATGCACACACTCGAAGCTAATTAGGCCATTTCATTGGCTTCAACATTTAACTCCCTCGATATATGATAAAAAACAATGTCATCGAAGTTTCTAAGAAGTTGATTGGCCGTTGCATAATATGGGACTAAAGTAAAACTCAAGCATTTGTATTCTCTAGACAATTGTTTTAATACTAACAGAGAGTCTCCAATGATCTCAACGTTTGATACCCCCATCTCTTTTAAAATTTCTAGGCCAATAAGTAAAGCTTCATACTCGGTCTGGTTGTTGGAACATTCAAAATCTTTTTGGAATGAAAATTGAGTTTTCCATCCTTTTGGGGGTTCTAAGATGATTCATACCTCGACCGAATTTTGAATACTTGATCCATCAAACCGCAACTTTTATGGCACAAGAGATATATAAGCTATTTCTATTGGGTCACGTTCTTCTTCTATATCCAAACATGGATAAGAGGCCAAAAAATCAGCTAAAGCCTAATCTTTCACGGCTTTTTAAGCCATATACTGAAATGAAAATTTAGACAGACCGATAGTCCACTTACTGATTCTCCCTCGTAAAATTCACCTCGAAAGCATATACGTAATGGGATTGGTCCTAGAAAAAATAAACACTATGGTTGGTAGCATATAGTATCTTAACTTTGTGGCTGCAAAGTACAATGTTAGGCATAACTTTTCAACGGATGAATATTTCAACCATTTGACTGTGAAAACCCGACTTAAGTAATAAACGGCTTGTTCTTTTTCTTCTTCATTATCTTGGGCCAACAAACCTCCAATTGAACCTTCGGCACTTGAAATATAAAGCTTGAGTGGTGTATTCTTCCTTAGAGGCATTAAGACTGGAGGCCCAAAGGTAATTCTTAATCCAGTCAAATACTTCTTGGTGACAATCTTCTCACTTAAATTTTTCTTCGCCTTTCAACTTTAGTAAAACTGAAAAATGTTGAATTTTTCCAGATGTATTAGAGATAAATCTTCTTAGAAAATTAATCTTCCCAATAAGACTTTGAAGCTCTTTCATGTTCTTGGGTGGTTGTGCCTCTATAATTGCTTGATCCTTATTTTTGTCAATTTCAATTCATTTATGATGAACCAAGAATCCCAAAAAAATTTCAGCTAAAACCCTAAAAGCACACTTTTGCAGATTCATTTTCAATTTGTGAGTCCTCATTCTTTCATAAGCTTTTCTAAAATCGATCACATGATTTGACATTTCATCAGTCTTAACCACTGCATCATCTATATAAACCTTCATCTCATGACCGATCAACTCATGAAATATTGCATTCATGGCTCGCTCATATTTTGCTTCGACATTTTTAAAGCCAAAATGGCATAACAACCCATTCAAAGGTTCTAATTGCTCCTGGATATCTAAATGCGGTCTTATGAACATCTTCTTCCACAATGAAAATTTGATTATATCCCAAATATCCGTCCATAAACGATAGAATTTCACGTTTGGCCGCACTATCTATAAGTAAATCGGCCACTGGCATTGAGTATTCATCTTTAGGAGTAGCCATATTCAAATCTCTGAAATCAGTACATACTCGCATCTTTCCATTCTTCTTGACTACATAAACAACATTGGAGATCCATTCAACGTACCTGGTAGTTTTAACAAGTACATTATTGATCATTCTTTCAACTTTTTCTTTCACCTTGAGAGTAACTTTCTTTGGCTGACATTCTTCTTGGTGGTTGTTTAAACTGCATAAACCCTTCTTTTAGAGGTAAACGGTGTTCCACAAGCTTTATATCAAGCCTTGGCATTTCATGGTAACTCTAAGAAAAACAATCTTTGTATTATTCTAATAATTCAATAATTTTGGCCTGAAGGTTTTATTCCAATAAATTGCTTACAAAAGTTGGCCTAAGATATTCTTTTGTTCTTAAGTTAACTTCAATCAATGAATCTTGAATTTCGGCCTTGTAATCATCCAACTTAGATGGCGCGAAACAAAGATCTTTGAATTCAATTTCTTCTTTGATTTCAGAGTCATCCTCCATTATACATTCGGCCAATCCTATGGCCAAATTTTCTTCTACATTTTCCAGTGAAATAAGCCACTAACTTTCGAATGGTAGTTTGAACATCCTCCATTTTTTCTTCCTCTTTTGGCTCACTGATCATGGATATTTGGTTGAGCCATGTCTTCGTAAACTTCATCCGCTATCATTTTCAATTGTCGCTGACTTTTCAAGGCTGTAATTCCCATAGGTCAGCCATACTTGTTGTTCCCACAAAATTGAATTAGGCTAATATCATCTTCATAATATTTAGTCTCAATTGCATTGGCAGTTACTAGAAATGGTCTATCATAAGCCTTAATCATCTCAACTTCTTCTCCATTCCAAAATCATAAAGCTTGATATAAATATGAAGGAATACATAAGCTTGCATGAATCCAATCTCATCCCAACAAAGCATAGCTTTTGCTATTCCATCAACAAAATTATTCATCGTAACTTCGTATGGATAAGATTTTGATCCACTTTGTTCAATTTAGGAAGCATAGTGGCCGGCAAAATATTCACTGTGGCTCCATTGTCAATTAAGACTCTATTAACCGGTTTCTCATCAAAATGAGCACTAATATAAAGTGGCTTTAGATGTTGAGCATCTTTTCAATCAGTTTTTGATTTTTTTGATCATCCCTAAACCACTTCCATCTTTGGTAGTTTCTCTTTCACTATAAACTCAGGATTGTTACCCCCAACCTTAATTACATCCCCTTCCATCACATTTGGCTAGTTGGGACAAGCTTCAAAAATTTGTGCAAGAACCAACGTCATGTTGCATTCTACTCGGTCCAAAGATCTAAAGTTAATCATTAGTATTTTATATGTTGAGGTCACGACCAAATTATCTTCATCCATTTGGTTAATTTTTCTTTCATTATCATTTATGGTATTTTTTGCATGAATTACCTTTTTTCTGGTTTTCCACTCCATTTTCTTTCTACTAGAAGATTCATCTATTTTCACATCATATGACTGTTTCTGAACCACTACAAGTTGAGATTTCGGTATAATAAGATCTTTTATGTCTTAGGTCTTGTTAGGTTGGACCAAAGCCAAAATTTCTTTGCCATTCTTCTTCCTCAGCTAACCTTCTAGGTTAAGCTATTTGTCTTTGCAACCTTTTTTTTTTGTGTCTTAGTAAGAGGTTGGTAAACATTGTTCCTAGAATGGTACCATCGCCCCACCTCAATCACTGGTAGCCTAAAGCTTCTTATTTTCTTGTTGTTGTGAGAAACTACTTTCCTTTGCCCATCTTTTGGAACAAATACTTGGAGACCAGCATCAATTTTTCTGCCTTAATAGTGCTTCATTGGCCATGAACTCCAATTTTCGGTCTAAGTCTTTGAAATATTGATCTTGGACTATGTGGCCCATAATTTTCCGGTGGAGACTTCAAAATAGCCAAATCATTTTTCCTTGTCTCATTGGGATGAACATTTTTTCAGCATTGATTTCATGTTAGCACATTCTAAACCTCATTGCACACAAAGGTTTAGAATGTGCTTCTACCTTCTTACATGAAATTTTTTCAATTTTTTTGAGCTTATACTCTTTCTTTTAACCTTTACCACCGAATGTTTGCCCTAAGTCTATTTTAGTCTAAGGTTGAGCCAACTTTGTAATATCGACTGCCGTCATATTCACCCTAGCCGTTGGGAATGGATCACTATTTATCCTCATCACTTCCTTGCATTTTTCAAGGAATTTCATAGTCCTTTTCTCAATTAACCCCTGAATCACATTCTGGAACAACACACAATTAGTAGTCAAGTGGCTCCATCCGTTATGTCATTTGCAATAGGACTTAATCCTTATTTCTTCAACTGATGGGATAACATGTCCCTCGGGTAGCCGAATCGCTTTATTAGCCAGCAAAAAATTGGTCTGTTTGGTCGTCCTTAAAAATATCAAAAGAATAGGGTTTATCAGCCTCAAACCTATTATTCTTTAAGTCAAAAGTTAATTTAAATACACTTTGAGCTCTCATTGGTCTGACCAAAGCTTTACAAGTATATGGCCTAGTAGCTACAACTTTGGTTGCATTCTTTTCGGCCACTTCATCTTCACCCATATGATCTTCCGTATCAACTATGTGGGCTTCACTATTGGGATCCCTGTAGTAAGAACCTTTGGAAGAATTTTTCCTTCGATATTCTTCCTTCAAAATCTCTTCATACATGGTTACTTGAGATACTAACTCGAAAAGATCTCTAAACTCCATGACTTCGAATTTCTTTTTCAACTTGAAGTTTAAACCACTATGAGCTATTTTCAAAAACTCACAAATCGGAAATACCAGGATGACACCTATTATTCGTTCTCTTGAATCAAGCAACAAAATCTTCAACTGACTCACCCTCCATTTGATACAAACAAGAAACTTCTGGTTCAATCCTATAAAATTGTTCATGGAACTTTTGTTCCATCTCTTCCCGATTTTGAACCGATCCTGGTTGAAGATTGATGTACCAGGAAAATGCTGAACTAGTCAGAGAATATAAAAAAAGTTTAAGCTTGAACACATTGTTGATCCTAAATTCTTCACATTGGGTTGTGAATCGGTCTATATGTTCAACAATAGATTGATTCTCTTCATCCGAAAAAAGAGTGAAGTCAGGGCACCTATACTCTCTAGGAAATTATGTTTGGTCTACATAGTCCGGATATGGCTTCCTATGAGATGGTAAGCCTATTTTTCTGAAAGCTGGGCCTATGATCTCTTGGTCTAAATTTTCTACAGCGTCTCAATCCAAGCTTTGGCCTTGTCATTGACCATGGCCATTATATCATCTTGGTTAGTTTCTCTACCAACTAAGATTAATTTCGACTTGATGTACATTCCTCCAATTTTGGCCACACTGTTCAGCTTGATGATCTGGATGTCTCACATGCAGAAGAGTATAAGGGATGTTCCTCGGTTCATTGACCATGGGATGAATTTGATCCACTTCTTCCATCGCGGCCCAAGGAGCCTGATTTTGGTGTTCTAAAATTGCAATGAGATTATTGAAAGCTTCGGTCATTTGGCCGAGCAATCTCTTGGTTGTCCTTCATCTATTGGGACAACTCATGTATTGACATAATGGATCTATGTGATCCTTTTCCATCTTCATGTTGGACTTGATACTCTTGATTATCTTGATGATATTTTCCTCCAGGTACAGCCACATAAATTTGGCTGGTACTTTATTTTTCACAGTGCTTAGAAGCTATTGTTTCCAACATACTTTCAAACTCAATTTTTTTTATTGTCTCGATGAGCATGCCAAAAAATGTGTTGACGATTTTGGATCAATAATCAGTCTCTAAGAGTTTATGAGCGTGTCACATTTAAATTATGAAAATCTAAAAGAATAAAATAATGATAAAAGTAATGCGCGAATCTGAAATTAAACAAACGATTGTACTTAGAAATAGATAACTAATTTCCAATGAGTTTTTTTATTGGCTTAAATTAAAAAGGACTTTACAAATAAAATTTGAATAGATAATGATGAAAAGACTAAACAAAATCAAAATTTAACAATTCTGAAAGCCTAAGAAATTCTAGAAACTTGAAAGCTTGAATGTTGATTTATGTTGAGAGAATCTGATTGTTTGCTTGTGTAGTTGAATGTCTGTGCGTGTGTAGAGAGAGCAAATCTGAATTCTGATACACTTTATATAGCCTTTGATAACTTTGAATCCTAGTAGCAATAAAACTCTTGGCATCTGTAATCTCATTTGGAATAGAATCTACTCCTACTTAAATTCTTCAAAACAATCTCACCGTTCCATGCACTTATTCGAACCAACATAATTTGTTGTCCCAACAAATCCTGAAACTAATACTTCCAGAATAACAAAAAACCATTCTTCCCACTTTGGTTTGGTCTAACAGAAAATCATACTCCAACTATCAGGCCTACCATTTCAACATAAAAAGCCAACAATTTAGCATGGCTCAAACAACAATAGATTGTCCTTGTTGTTTTCCTTTTGTTTTAGTGGCTACGGTGGTGTGAATGCAGATGCGGAATACAGTAGGTTCATTGGTGGAGGAGTTGCAGACGTCAGAAAGGTCCTAAAAAAAAAAAGACAAAGTTGAGAGGCAATGGTTTTCTGAAGGAAAAAAAAAAAACTAAAGGAGGTGTATTCAATTAGGATTTTAAAAGATTAATACAGAATAATTGTGAAATTTAAATACTGAATCTGTCTGTTGTTTTTAGGGTTGGAATTTGTAAATAACATAAAAATTTAATGGATTAAATTTGAATGAAATTTTATTTGACATGAATATGATACGAACATGATATAATACAATACTAAAATTAATATATAATATGATACTAAAATTAATACGATACGAACTTATCCATATTTTTAAAAATTTAAATTTATATATTTCAACATAAAAAATTAATGAGCAAGATTTATATGAATTTTTTTTAACACGAATACAACACAATATGATATAATTTGATACATTGCCAAATCTATTTATTTCTATCTTTTAGCACACCAGAGGATAATAGTAAAAAAAAAAAACTGATTAAATTATATATATATATATAAATGAATTATTTAAGACATAAAATATGTAAAAACTCCTCCAAGCTTTTAAGTAGTTATAAATAACATCTATTCACCAAAAATAAAATAAAATAAAATAACCAGTTATAAATAACAACTTACCTATAACATTTTTAAATTAGAAAAGTATAAAGAAACAATATATATTATTAAATTTCAATTAAAAAAAAATTATTTACAATGTTTCTAACATTATTTTATTAAATTACATATTTGTTAAGATTTATTATCATTCTCAATTTTAGTATTAATGGAATTTTAATGTTTATTAAGAAACCATGTCATAATAAACGAATAAGCCAAATATGAAAAATATAAAATATTATTTAAAAAATTGTTATTATTTATTTAAATTAAAGGGCTATTATTACTTTCATCCCCAATGCAAATATTACTCGTTGTAATTAGTTAGTAGGGAAATTATCATCAAAAGTCCCTTAACTATATCGGATTTTACGATTTAGTCTTATAACTTTTTTTTTTCTCAGTTTACTCCTCGAAGTGAAAAAAGTGTGTCACCGTTAGTCATTTTCCATATTTTCGTGTAAATCTGGCTTTAAGTTGCACATGCAAGTCACATGAGCTCACGATTGAGGGTTGACTATGTAATTTTCTACCCATTTGTTGACGTGGAGCCACTACCCTCTATCTCCTCTCTCTCCTCCACGGGTTCATAATGTTGGCATCTGCATCATCTTCTTAAGCATTTAAAGAAAAGGGAAAAAGGAAAATTTGGAGCCCTAGATTGATAGTTCAAATGCAGAGGTTCTATTTCTCTCTGATTCACTCGATTTCTATGGGAATCTCCTCCCTTTAATTGTGCTTTTTCCAGTTGGGTTCGACGACGAAGGCATAAGACACTTCATTGTTGTGTGGGTTCATGGATTCGAATTTACCGATTTGCTATTGTGGGAAGCCAATAACCGAAAAAACGTCATGGACAAGCAAGAATCCAGGCAGAAGGTTTAATGGCTGTCAAAAATATACGATATTTTCGAAATTTTAACCAAATTAGTTGTTGTAATTATGTGATGTTTTTAATGTAGATTTTATTAATAAAACGAAGGAATGGGCATGGGTGAAGGAAGGCATTATTATTTTTGATGTGCTAGATCCACAAATTGACAACAATATAGTTAACATTTTAATCAAATTAGGTGTGGTAATTATGCGGGGAGAAAACTCTTGTTGTAATATGTTTTTTGGAAAATATTGTAGAATTTATTAAGTAAAGGAATGAATGGGCATCGGGGAAGGAAGGCAATATTATTTTCCACTAATTTTACTAACACACATTGTGGTAATTATGTGAGGAGCAAACAAAAATCTAATATGTTGATGTGCTAGATTTCCCAAATTGATGAATTTCTATTTATGCAGGACAAAAAACATCATGGATGTGGATTTTTCCAGTGGCTAGATCCACCAATTTGTGAACGTTCTTCACAAGTTATTCCGGGCCTAATACGAAAAGTGTCAAAATTGGAAGACGATAACTGCAGGCTTCGAAGGAGATTAGTGTTTGTGTTTGTGTTTGTAGGTTTAGTGATATGCTTATTGTATTGCTGTAAGTTGATGGTCAAAAATATTGAATGTAGCTAAATAAGTA
The DNA here is from genome assembly GCA_003254975.1 of Ochetophila trinervis. NCBI lineage: Eukaryota > Viridiplantae > Streptophyta > Magnoliopsida > Rosales > Rhamnaceae > Ochetophila > Ochetophila trinervis. The sequence continues at coordinate 172,492 of QANX01004531.1, forward strand.
TAATGCTTGATGGTTATGGTTATATTGGGGTTTTTTTTTGTAATGGTTTATGGCATACATCGGTACAATTTGCCATATTTTTTTGTAATGGTTGAGGGCATATCTGTACAGTTTGCCATTAATGGTATTGTAAAATTGGTATGCAATGAAAAGTTTCATTTTCAAAGTTAAGGATCTGCAATTCATTTTTTATTTGGTCAATCATCCTCACATTCCCACAAATGCATGTCCAAAGGATGTATTGTGTCCCACAATTTTTTGGTCAATAACATATTACATTGCTTTCATTCAAACAAATTTTTTTTTAAAATATAACATTGTTTGGTGTCACATATCATAATAAGAACCTGTAAAATGTTTTGGTCAAAACATACATTTTGGTATTTTAGACCTCCAGTACTAACCTATATTATTAACATTTAGGTAGCAACAAAGTACAACATAAACATGTATTTGTACAAATTTCAAACATCCCACAGATGCATTTTCACTGAATTTTTCTTATGCCTTTATGATTTTTGGAAGGTTGGCTGGTGGATGGTTGGCTTGATGGTTGTGTGCAGGCTTGGCTAATTTGATGTGTTAGTTGTGATGATTGTGTTGATGAACCTGTTGTTTGTCTTGACTTTTTCCTTTTTTTTCTTTGCTTTGATGGTGCCTGCATATATGTAACTTCATTTAAGCTAACAGTTGCAAAAAAAATATCAAAAAAGACAACATATATAAATCTCATATGTTCTGGTTGTCCTGCATTATGAGGTGTCCTGCATACCCGAGCATTGTGTCCAGTCTGCCCACACTTCCCACAGGTCATCACCACTCCAGTGTTCCTCATCTTGGTGGCAGGTCCTTCTTCTTGATCCCTCATTCTAACTCGCCTTGGTCTGCCAGGTTGTATACGGAATGTAGGGGCTTGCAGGTGTGGCATAGTAGACTTCTGCCACAGCTCCTGTCCATTCATTGGACGGACTATATGTCTGTACGTCTTAATAAAAGAGTCTCTCTTATAACACGGGTGCACAAATGTCTCAGGCTCTATATCTCTACTTGATATACAGCATAAAGCATGCATACAAGGAATGCCAGTTAAATCCTATCTTCTACATGAGCAAGTCCACTGTCCCAAGTCCACCACAAACTGTCTACCATCAACAACCCTCACTTGGAACATTAACTCCCCTGCCCAGTCAGCTATGCACATGTGGGCTTCACATCTCAACTTCTCAAATAACTTTGAAACCTTTGGTCCTATCTCCCCATTCCATTTGTCAACACTCTCTCTCCTCTTCCTCATCCTACCCATCAAGTAGCACCTCATAGACTCCAGCAAAAAAATTATTGGCTTGTCCCTTGCATGCAATATTGAGCCATTGAAAGACTCACACAGGTTGTTCAATAAGAGGTCACATTTCAGTGTGGTGCTAAAATGTGACCTACTCCAATTTCTAGGATTCTTCCCATTCAACCACTCAAATGCAGATTTATCCATCTCTCTCATTGTTGCCATCTTTGCCTGAAACCGTGGCACTGTGTCACACTTTGCAGCAGTCCATAGAATTTGTTTCAGAGCTAATTCCTTATGTTGCTTGAAAAAATTCTTGTATAAATGCCTCACACAATGTCTATGCTCAGCCTGGGGCAATAAATCTTCTAAAGCATTTACTAGTCATTTCTGCTTGTCTGAAATAAATGTCCATGCATGCTGGTTGGTGATATTCAAATCTTCTTTTAGCAGATTAATAAACTATGTCCAGCTGTCCTTGTTTTCAATTTCTGCCAATGCATAAGCAATGGGATACATTCCATTGTCCGGATCTATACCAACAGCTGACAATAACTGCCCTTCATGTTGCCCTTTAATATGGCAACCATCCAATCCAACTAGGGGCCTGCAGCCCTCTAAAAATCCTTGCTTACATGCTGCTAAGCAAATATACACCCTCTGAAAAATACTAACTTGACCACTGACCTCACTTTTGACAATCACAGTACTCCCTGGGTTACTTCTTAACTCCTCACAGTAATCCCATATTAAACCATATTGCTTCTCAGCGGACCCTTGAATGGAATGAAGAGCCCTATGTCTTGCCCTATAAAATTGCTGCTTACTAGGTGTGAACTGACACCTAGTTTGTACAGCATCACAGAATGGACCCCATTTCCATTTTGGGTCTGACCTAAACTCGTTAATGAACTTATTTGCTAGCCACCGAGAGGTTACCTTAACCTTCTCATAATCCTTGCTGCAAGTGTGGACACCATTGAAGTGCTTTAACTGAAAAGTAACCCCACCACTCTCAGCAGCAGCATAAAATAGCCAAGGGCATCTAGGCTTGGTGCAAACTGCCATCACCCTAATTGAATCATTCTTCTTAAATCTGATTGGCCGATGATTCAGGATTCCATACTCTTTAATTGCCTGCCTCACATCTCGAACACATGCAAACCTCATTCCAAGCTTAAATTGAGGATCCTTCATGTCTATTGAAGCATTGAACTCTGGATACCGTTTGCCTTTGCCTTTTTTATCATCATCCTCACTGTCCGAGCTACAGCTCTTGAGTCCATCCTCATCATATTCAAAATCAGAAGACGCCACATCTGCCTCACATTCATCTCCTCCAGCAGGAAGACAACCACTGATCCCAACCCATTCAACATTTGGATCGACATGCTTATCAAAATCCAAATCATCATCAGACACCTCATATTCTGTCTTATGGAAATTAGAGTCACTGTCCTCATTGTGTCCACCATAACCTTCCTTTGTATCACTCCCACTCACATCCTCAACAACTCGTGAAGGGCTAGGTAAATTTAATTCCACTTCATCAAAATCAACTCCACTAATAAGCTCAATAGGGTCAAATGTGGATTGGGATTGGGGTTGGGGTTGGGTTAAGTCACTGGATTGGAGTTGGGCTTGGGGTTGGGGTAGGTCACTGGGTTGGAGTTTGGGTAGGTCACTGGGTTGGGGTTGGGGTTGGGTTTGGTCCATGTCACTGGGTTGGGGTAGGTCACTGGGCTGGGATTGGGTCTGGGCCTTCTCTCTGGACAGCTGTTGGGATTGGTCATTAATTGTAGATAGTGGTTGGGATTGGGCCTCAACTGCAAACAGTGGTTGGGATTGGGCCTCAACTGTGGAACTGGGTTGAGACTGGTCTTGGTCAAGGATTTGGACATCTTCATTATCATTCCATGGTTTTTCAGTTATGATTAAGGGTTCTTCAGGCCCAACGAAGTAGCATTTAGCTATCCTACCCTCATGAAGATTGGTAGCCAGTTCAAGAACATCTAAATCACCATGCAAATTCTTCAACCCATCATTTAATGTTCTACCAGGAAGGCAAAACGAAAATCTCATATTGCCCACATATCCTAGTTGGTTTGCCATGTCCTTAAATGAGAACCAGCAAATCCTATCAGGGTCACAGTAATAAAAACTGTCCACTCTCCCACCTACATACTCCTTCCTACCATCTATATCACAGAAGTCACCACCATGGTATACTTCAGATGTGAAGAATATTGATCCAGGGGCTGCAACCATAATAAAACACAGTAATAAAATGAACATTTAGCAAATGCATATTATCAGTAACAGTCCCTAAACTTAGCAAATGCATAAGCAATCAGTAACAGTCCCTAAACTTAGCAAATGCATACTCACTATCTAACAGTCCACAAACTCCACATATGCCTTACCCGTTGGCATAAAAAAAGCAGTGGATCACACCCATCATCAACATCAACAATAATAACCAACCAAACAAATAACAAATAAAAATCCAAATCATCACCAGGGACCACACCAATCATCAATTTCAACAATAATAACGAACCAAACAATTAACAAATACAAATTTAGATTTCCCTTAACCAGGGACCACATTCCATTAACAACCGAATAAAAAAATCCAAACACCACATCGAACCCCACCAAAAGACAATACGTGAAGTGTACAAACTGGAAAAATATATTCGCATTGGGAATTTTTCAAAAATCTTGTTATTGGACGGACTGAACAACACAATTTGAAATATATTTTATTTAAAAATAATAATTCATAAATTACTTTTTCTAAACTTAGCAAATGCATAAGCAATCAGTAACAATCCATAAACCTTAAAGTATAAAAAGAGGTCGGAAAATACTCATGGTATCCACAAAAATCAGATTCAGAGCCATTCGAAGGTGAATGCACATCGGTCGATGAGGCTTGAGAGTTTGTTTCAGACCCTCCATTCGCCGAACTTAGCCCAGCCATCGATTCGATTTTCGCAGAACACAACGACTACAGTCAATTGGGATGAAACTTCTTCATTGATTTGATCCTAAACCCTAAGTTTTGGTACAAATTTGACCCACTTCTTTATCGCACCGCTTCGAACCCTAAGGGACCAAATAGAATTCTAGATGTTACGAGTGGGGGCGTTCAGTTTCATCGAGAAATTGCTACCGTGTCGCCAAATAAAACCAACATGATGCACCCGTAGAGGAGAGAGAGGGTAGTGGCTCCACGTCCACAAATGGGTAGGAAATTACATAGTCAACCCTCAATAGTGAGCTCAAGTGACTTGCACGTGCAACTTAACGCCAGATTTACACAGAAATATGGAAAAGGACCAACGGTGACACACTTTTTTCACTTCGAAGAGTAAATTGAGAAAAAAAAATTATAGAATTAAATCGTAAAATCCGATATAATTAAAGGACTGTTGATGATAATTTCACTAGTTAGTAACTTAAAGAAGAATTGTGTATTTTCTTATATATTATTATTAGCTATAGATTTTTCTATATTTGGTTTATATTTATTAGTCTCTTTTGTTGTTTTGGCCACCGGCACAACCCACGATCACTTGACTGTTACAAAACCCACCCCTTCCTTCTATAACAACAAACCGATAGATATTCACCCAAAAAACAAAAAAACCGATAGAAAAAGAAAATAAATAAAAATAAAAAGCAAAGCAAAATCAGAGAAACGCCCAGAAAGCGTAGCTGATTATCTGACCAGATTCTCCGAAACCTAATCTCTCTGTAAGCTCTCGCTCTCTTCCTCTTTCTCTTTTTCTCTCTCTGTCTCTCTTCATATTAATTCCCTTTTTTATTTTTTTTTGCTTCAAGGGTTTGCTCGCGTCGAAGGTTTTGAGGCTCTGCTAAACAATCATTGTCGAAGACCACCCTCCAATCAATAGAAAAAAAAGTTGCAGACTTTGAGCTTTCCTTTGAATTGCTTAGCGTTACTTGTTCTATAAATTATTTTGGGTTTTTATGATTGTTTTCTGCGGCTCCTTTATTGTCCAGAATTAGGCTTTTTCTTTGTTCCATAGAAGCACAGAATGGTGCTGTACTATGTTCGATTTTAGGTCTAGGGTTTGCCTTTTTTTTTAATGTTATTATATATATATTTTTTCTTTTTGTAGCTTTGGGATTTTTCCCAATACTGTGTAATTGATATTTACTTCATTGTTATTCTTTTTTTTTTTTAATTTAATTTGTTTTGAATTTATTGGGAAAAAAGGCAAAAAAAAGAAAAGAAAAGAAAAAAGAAAAGGCCAGTAAAATATTACTATATCTATGTATATAAAAAATTGTTCGTAACGGCCCCATACTGTGAAAAAGTATTCCAAAGAATAATTTTTTTTGATAATTTTACAAATTTCTATATATGGGGAGCCCCGTATTAAGCAACCGGAATAACGGACAGCGGTTAGGCATTACGGAACCAATTTCCTTGGGTGGACCAACAGAGTACGATGTGATGAAGACCCGAGAACTTGAGAAGGTCTTGGTTTATTCTAAAATTGACCCGTTTGTTAAATTGTGAATTTTTAGCTGAAGTTATGCTGAAATTGGATTTGTGGTTGATCAGTATTTGCAGGATGTTGGACTGTATGAGCGTCAAGAAGATGCTGTCAGTAGAGAGGAGGTGCTTGGCAGATTAGACCAGGTTAAATTTGTTATGTCAGTTTCATTCTCCAATATTTGGTCCCTGGAATATTGAACAAAGACGTTAAAATGTCTCAAGTATCAATTTTATGTAATAATATTTTATTTCTAAGGGTTCAATAGAAATGAGTGTGTTAGGCCCGTGATAAAGGATAATTGGCTCTGGTTTTATTTCTTTACTGCACCGTTTATGCCAGACAATTGATGAGCATATCTGATTTTTGTATCTTTGCTTGTTTTATTTGATGTTGTTGATACTGTTAATGGTTGCTGTTGCTGTTCTTGTAAAATGAGACAGATTGTGAAGACATGGGTGAAAACAATTAGCCGGGCAAAGGGTTTGAATGAGCAACTGGTGCAAGAAGCAAATGCAAAGATTTTCACTTTTGGTTCCTATCGATTAGGGGTATGTATGCATGTGTGTATACCTTAGTTTATTTTAAGGGTTGCATACTATTATTGTGCTTGCAGTTTATTTATAAGGGTTGCATACTGTTATTGAGCTTGCACATATCTTCTGGTGAAGAATAAGCAGAAAGTTATCTTGCTCTTAATGTTTTGATATTTAGGCATCTAATTTAATCTATTTTTGTATATGGGATTATGACCTAAGTTATGTGTTAATTGTGGCTATGCCAGTTATTCAGCATGGGGTATGAATATCTAGGTTTATGTGTATTTTAACATATCAACTGTGCTTGCAATCATACATTGTGGTCATATATCATGTAGTTTTCATGGTATGGGTTATTTGAAGATCTTGCTGAATACTAGATTTATACTTGGACTAAAGTTGATGAATCATTGCTAAGCTATTGTGATGTGTTGCCAGCGCAGTTGGTACTTGTGCAGCTCATTGATCCCAAATATTGAAAAGTTGTTATGCTAGTTTGATATCTTCTTTGTTATAAACTTTAGAATCGCATGATTTGATTAGAAATTGAAAAATAAATATTTTATAAAGAGGGTTTTAGATGAGGTTAAAGAGGCTGGAAGTCATGTTTAGATTGTTCCAACTATCTATCTTTCCTCTACACACTCTATCTACTGGATTTATGCAAGCTACCCATTTGTGCCTGTTTTATCTGAAGTTTAATTTATCTAGGACTCATAAGCAAGATACTCAAATACTTCTCTTCTTTTTGCCCTCCCAACCTCCCTCTTTTTTCAAATACTGTTTTACTAATTACTATATTTTCCACTCTCGCTTACTACATTATTATATGCTTCTAAGTACTGTTACATTTTTTTAATTGTTGTTTTTTGCTTGTAATACTTGGCACATTCATTTTACTCATTTGCAGGTACATGGCCCCGGAGCAGATATAGACACACTCTGTGTTGGACCTAGACATGCAACACGAGAAGTACAATTCAGTTACCCCTTTATGTGCAAAAGATTTCTTTTTAGATTTCATGGTATTAGTAATGAACTATAAATTTCACTCCTAACTTGGCTGTAGGAAGATTTTTTTGGTGAGCTACATAAAATGCTATCGGAAATGCCTGAAGTAACAGAGTTACACCCAGTACCTGATGCTCATGTTCCAGTTATGAGATTCAAGTTTGGTGAAGTTTCAATAGATCTTCTTTATGCAAAACTGTCACTTTGGGTTATTCCTGAAGTAAGTGTTGGTTTTATGCTGAAAATGCTTTGTCCAAATATGACCCTTTCTCGCTTCCTTTTATTGTATTTTATTTGCGTAATCAATAATGGCTGTATATTATGGAGTCACCTAAGGGAGTATCCTCATCTTGGTTAAATCAACAAGGGCATCTCAATTAACAATTATTGACTTGTTCTAAGAATAGTATTGGGTTCAATTCAGCAGGATGGTACAATTCCTTTTCCCCTAGTGCTGCCTACCTAAAGTTTCAACCAAACAGTCTTGTTTAAAACCTGAAAACCTGGCTGTCTATTTTTCCAGTAAAACATTGTTGTTGACTTGTTATATGGGTGAATTGTTATTCTGTTTTAGGAACATGCATTGGACTCGATTTAGCAGAACGTTACTATTTCTTTACCCTCACTACTGCCTGCAAATGTGTCAACAGAATAAAAAGTTTTGTTTAAAACCTCAAAACATAGTCTTGCTACCTTTCCTACAAACTATTATTGATTTGTTACGTGGGCAATTTTGAAAAGCTTATAAGAATGATATCTTTTGACATCATAATTTTATGTTAGCTAGATTTTCTTTTAATGATAGTTGTTTTGGTATTTGAATTTTCCTTTGCTAACATGTTATTATGTGGCAGGACTTAGATATATCACAGGATTCAATACTACAAAATGCAGATGAACAAACTGTTCGGAGTCTCAATGGTTGTAGAGTTACCGACCAAATTTTACGTTTAGTTCCCAATATTCAGGTTTCGTGCAATGTTCTCTTGCCTATATGCTAGATGTGAAATCTTGTTTGAATCTTTCTATAATATTTCTTGCCTCTTATTGTATAACTGTTTTCTGGGTTGCAGAATTTCCGCACTACCTTGAGATGCATGAGATTTTGGGCAAAGCGCCGTGGTGTTTATTCTAATGTATGATGGGACTTTTCTATTAGGCTAGATTTCCCTGCAGTTCTTGTTATTTCTTCACTCATCAGTTTGTTCTGCTTTCTGTCTCTGCCAGGTTGCAGGGTTTCTTGGTGGTATAAATTGGGCATTGCTTGTTGCTCGCATATGCCAGTTATACCCCAATGCACTTCCCAATATGTTAGTGTCTCGGTTCTTCAGGGTTTATACTCAATGGCGCTGGCCAAATCCAGTCATGCTTTGTGCAATTGAAGAAGGTTCTCTTGGACTTCAAGTTTGGGATCCTAGAAGAAATCCGAAGGACAGGTTTCATATGATGCCTATAATTACTCCAGCTTATCCTTGCATGAACTCTAGCTACAATGTCTCAACAAGTACTTTACGGATCATGTCGGAAGAGTTTCAAAGGGGGAGTGAAATTTGTGAGGTATGATTCTACGTTCGAGTTTTAATATGATTCTACATTCTCCATATTGATTTGTGATGGCTTTTTCTCTCTGCCTTGACTGGGGTATGCCTGTTTATTATCGTGGCTAACTTAAATCATGGCATTCTCTCTCTCTCTCTCTCTCTCTCTCTCTCTCTCTCACTCAGAGTAAAAGAGTATGTTCAAAGAAAAAAAGTAGAAAAGAGTTGGCTGCATTGATTAGTTTTTCTTATGGATGCTTGGGTTTTTTAGTCCTGTTGGAAATGAGTTTATATTTATCTATTGTGAAGTCTTTACAATCTTGCATATACTGGTTTTCATCTCTGTGTACCATCCAGGATCTGTAGTCAAGTGAGTTTGTAATGAGTTTCTGAGAAACCATTGGAAAGTTACTTTTACTTTCTGTTACCATACTATGCTTTATGTTGGCCTGTCTTTTAATCCTGTCTTGCTCAAAAAATGTTATATTGAAGTATGTGGTAGCTTAATATTGTACCATTCTAAGACAAATTTCTTTCTGTCTCATAGGTGAGGCAATTAATGTTTTACTTTAATTTGATAATACAATTTGCAAAAATTATTCTTTCTTGGATTGATGTTTGTTACTGCTGGCAGGCTATGGAAACAAATAAAGCTGATTGGGATACTCTTTTTGAGCCTTATCCCTTTTTTGAAGCTTATAAGAATTATTTACAGATAGAAATAAGCGCTGAAAATGCTGACGACTTGAGAAAATGGAAAGGTTGGGTTGAGTCTCGACTCCGTCATCTGACACTTAAGGTGAACCTTTCCGTATTCATTTTTACTTTTTTATTCTTGTCTTTTATCTCTCTTCCTATTAATTAGTGATCCTTATCCAGCTTACATGTAAATTCAGATTGAGAGGCACACTTATAACATGCTGCAGTGTCACCCACACCCAGGTGACTTTTCAGATAAATCCAGACTTTTCCATTGCTGTTACTTTATGGGTTTGCAGCGAAAGCAAGGAGTACCGGTAAATGAAGGAGAGCAATTTGATATAAGGTTGACTGTTGAAGAATTTAAGCACTCTGTCAACATATATACATTATGGAAGCCTGGAATGGAGATACGTGTATCCCATGTAAAGCGAAGAAACATACCCAATTTTGTATTTCCTGGTGGGGTTCGACCTGCCCGCCCATCTAAAGTAACTTGGGATAGTAAGCGGTTGTCAGAACTGAAGGTATCTAGCTATGCACAACCAGATAAGTCATGTGAAAGTAAAGCAGTTTCAGAAGGAGCAGATGATGGGAAAAAGAGAAAGCGAGTGGAGGATGATGTAGAGACTAATTCAAGAAATCTCAAGCTTGTAGCGCCTTCAAGTGGGGAAGTTCGTGTGGCAAGCCCTCAAATCAGCACTATCAGTTCATCTTCCATAAAATATGAGAATATGGATATAAACAAGTCAGTGGAGTCGCAAGGAGAAAAATCTGTTAACATACCAGACAACTTAAGAAAGTTGGAAGATCCAGCAGATATTCAGAATGGTGAAACTGAGGTATCATCAAGATGCGATCCACCAACCAAATCTCCTCCTGCAGCTGTGGCTGATGCATCAAGCTCTAAAGAAGCAGAGAAGCTAGCAATTGAGAAGATCATGTCTGGTCCATATGTTAACCATCAAACATTTCCTAGAGAGCTGGATGAGCTGGAAGATGATTTTGATAACAGTAATCAGGCCAAAGATTGTACAGGGAACATGAAAGAAAGCCACATCGAGGCTTCAAAGCCATCAGTAGCAATACCTGTAACTTCTAATGCTGGAACTGGGCCTTCCACTGGTTTATACTTGAATGGGGGCTTAGAGGAGCTTGAGGTCAATCCTATAACTTTTCTTTCTGCTTATAAGTGTGTATTTCTGGTTTTATATATTGTGATGTTCTCTCTTGACTTCATATATTTTGTTTATGTATGCATCATTACTAGTTCACTTTTGTGGTGTTATTCTTTTGGTAATGTAATGGAAACCATTCAGCGTTTTATAATATCTGTGGAAAATCAATTGAAGATACAAAGACTTTTATTTTTTCCTTATGATTATCTATCTTTCCATACTAATAATAATAAATAAAAAAAAATCTATCTTTCTGAGTTTTTTTATTAATTGTTTTCCTTTGAATATTTGCTACTATTATATGCTTAAATTAAACTTTCAGCTACCAAAATGAATAAAATACTGTGCTAGATAATCTCTGGAGCTGATTCTTATGTGAAATTATCATGCATCAGTACTGGCTTATCTTTATTAACTGATTAACTTGAACAATGCACATATAGCTAGCTAAGGTGCCATTTGTTAACGTGTTTGGTTTTTTGGTTTTTGTTTTGTTCTACTTAGTTTGCTTACTTCAATGGTTTTGTTAATATTAGTTAGTGGCAATTAGATATCTCAATTAACTGCAAATTTAAGGAAGAAAAAAAAGAAAAATAAATACCGAATGAAACTCAATTTGAAATTGCCTTGGTTTTAGTTTTCCATTTTTTTCATTTCACATTTGTAGTTGATTGATATGTCTAACAAACTTTAGCTATCACTAACAAAAAAAAATTAAAGTAAAAAAATTACACACAATTTAGAAGAAAAATAAAAACTGAATAGGTTAATAAACGGTACCTAAGACGTTTGTGTTCCATTGATCAATGTCATTCAGTGTGGTTGTTCTCACAATACTTATTCCTCTTATTTTCTTTTCTTCTCTAAAGCCTGCTGAGCTTACACCACTAGCATCGAATGAAACCTCTTCTGCATCTCTGGTACAGCGGAAGCCAATCATCAGGTACTCGACTTTATATCTCTTTCGTGTAAAATATTTGAAGTTCTACATAGCCATGGATTAGATTAGAATCTTGCTAAATATAGGCCGGCTAGAAAATTTCTATTTTGTTTTTGTTGCAAAAAAAGCTTGCCTTTAAATTTCGAAATATGCATCGAGAACAGGTTGATCAGTTCCTTAGAGCAGATTCATTTGATTTGTTTTCATTGCACATGTACTTGCAGGTTAAACTTGACCTCAATGGCCAAAGCTGCTGGCAAAAGCTCATGATTGGAAGTTTCCAAATTTTCTCATGTAAGATAAGAAATTTTATTTTCCATGAAATGAAACATTTTTGAGCTTTGTTGTAATAATTATAGCCAATAATAGATGCTGAGTTAGCAAAGCCACGATTTATGTACATGAGAATGTTAATTATTAGAGGAAGTAAAAAGAGATAATGAAAGCCTGTTTGGCTGAGGTTATGTTGTCACCAAAAATCATCCTCGTAAGTATGAAATTATCAGTTTTAATGGGTTTTTGCTTTTAAATGTGAAGTGATGAAGAACCTTAAAATTCAGCACAAAAAATTGACGTTATTTGACCATGGGATATTATTTTGTTGGTCCATAAATTAATATGACTTATGAAATGATGTGATATTATTTATAGGTTGAAATGTTACTAAAATTTAAATATGGATAAATAAATTTAAAAGGACTATATTTTTAAAAATAAACGTTAAACCGAGGATATGAAAATAAACGTTATTAGCATGAATGATTTTTTACCATGACTGAATATTTAATTAGACATGTTTTTGAAAATATTTTAAAATGATGTTTTACCATTAGCATATTTTCGAATCCGAAATATTATATATTAAAAGTGTACACGTTACCACGAAACTGTTAGAAGTTGAAAGTGTTTTTTTTAATATTTTTTTTGAGTTTTTTTTTTTTTTTTTTTTTTTTTTTTTTTTTTTTTTTTTTTTTTTATTACTAGCTTAATTGTTAAATTGTGTGGAATTCCTCCGATGCTAATATATTGTTTAATCATGCAATTATTGCTTATATTTGTCATTATTTTTTCAGAGTGTACTGAAACATTATTTTTTTTTATGTTTTTTTTTTCTAAGAATGATTATTATTTTTTGTTCGGTAAATCGCATCATCATTGTGTATATTAAATAACAATCAATTCAATAAAAAGACTAATGATTCATTTTCAAGGACATAAAGAAAAATCCGGGTGGAGTCATTATGCCACGCTTGCTAACTTTTATTTATCCATATTTAATTTTTAATAACGTTTAAATTTAAATAACATAAATTGATTAAATTCTTTCCAATCTGCATCCTATGATAATGTTTCAAAAAATAATGAAAGTCTTTTCCATACAAATTAAGGAAAAAAAAATTACAAGAAGTCAGAACATCAAAACTTGCGAAACCCAAATAAGAAATTAATTAACCCACAAATTGCATGTGGCTTTTAATCAAGGTATTACCAAAGAAATGTTGGTGGAATACTTTACCACAATATTAACTAGAACAAGGTGACAACCTATTCACTCTCTCCAGAAATGATCTCGAATCCCCATATATTTATATAAAAAAATAAAATAAAAATAAAAGCAATAATAAAAGGAAAAAATGCTAGTATAACAAACCTTAAAAAAATAAATACTAGTCACTATATTATACAAAATTCTGATAAAATTTACAAACAAATAGAAAATTAAGAAAGAACAATACTATTTTTAAAAAAAAAAATACATAATTAAATTATTATGCACGCGATTTTGTTGCATAAAAAAGGACAATATTTTTATACTTTCGAAAATTATAAAAAAAATAAAATTTGAAGAAGTAAAATGTAAAAATCCTATAATTAAGAAAGGTTACAATGGGAAAGATTCATGACTTTTTTTTTTTCCTCGGTGAATGGCAAAGATTCAAGACTTTTTGTTTAGATTCATGAATTCTGTTTGTTTGGTCAATTGTTCAGATTCAAGACTTGTATTAATACTTCAGCAAAAAAAAAAAAAAAAAAAAAAAAAAAAAGACATGTATTAAGAAGGACAATATTGAAATTTTATAAAATGCTACAATAGTTGACCTGTGATGGCAAAGTTAGCAAGCGTGGCATAATAACTCCACCTGGATTTTTCTTTATGTCCTTGAAAATGAATCATTAGCCTTTTTATTGAATTGATTGTTATTTAATATACACAATGATGATGCGATTTACCAAACAAAAAATTATAATCAATCTTAGAAAAAAAAAATAATAATAATAATGTTTCAGTACACTCTGAAAAATAATGACAAAATTAAGCAATAATTGCATGATTAAACAATATATTAGCATCGGAGGAATTCCACACAATTTAACAATTAAGCTTGTAATAAAAAAATTCTCAAAAAAAAAAATATTAAAAAAAACACTTTCAACTTCTAACAGTTTCGTGGTATCGTGTACACTTTTAATATATAATATTTCCGATTCGAAAAATGCTAATGGTAAAAAATCTTCTAATTTGTAACAATAATAATAATAATAGTTTCAAATTTTCAAGTGGTGGTAGATTGTCGGGTCGGGTCGTGTCAAGTTGGATCAGCAAAGAACAAAAATTGGACCATTTGCGGAAATGAACATGTCTTTTGTCTGTTGTCTGTAAAATAGTTCCATTACTGTGAGCTTTCTTGTCTTCCAGATATTTAATATTTTTTTTGGGTAACAATTTCTTTGTTAACTTGTTGTTGGTAAAGAGTAGAGAAACTCTGAGAGAGAGAGAGAGAGAGAGAGAGGGCATGGAAGAAGAGAGGTTGGATTCAGTGGTGGTTCCTCTGGGTCTATTAGTGTTTGGAATATACCATGTTTGGTTGCTCGTAACCATCCTCCAAAATCCCAGAAGAACAGTCATTGGTCTCAATGCCGAGTCTCGTCACCAATGGGTCTACTCCATGATGACTGTTAGTCCCACTTCTCTCTCCCTCTCCCTTTCTCTATATATACAGTGCCTCCGGACCATTTTATTTTATTTTATTTTTTGATTTTATTTTTTAAATCAAGTCTGAAATCTTGACTTTCATTCTTAAACTTGAACAGGGTTTTATCATTTTTTCAATCAAGTAATAGTGTGGAAGGTCAAGATTTAATAAAATCAAATCGTTCTCATCTTAAAGTACACACATTCAATAATTATGTATGTATGTAATGAGAATATATACATAGTCAGGCTATTATGGTATACCTGACATTTGTTATGTTCAGATCGCATAAACTTCTAAAGTTTACATGAATAGTCAGGACTCCTTTTGAAATTTTTGCTTGTTTGAATGCAGTGTCGGATACAGTGCCTCAGGACCATTCGATTTATTTTTATTCAAATCAGGTCTTAAATCTTTACTTTGATTTCTTACACTTAGAACTGGGTTTTATCAATTTTTTTTGAACCCAATTGATAAAATGTAACGTCAAGATTTAATAAAATCAGATCGTACTTATCTAAAACTAACTATAACCCCCACAAAAAAATCCGTTGTTTAGAAAGCTCTTTGATTGGTGATTGTGGCGGCCATGGCATAAACTCCTAACATTTACGTGCAGTCAGGACTCGAGACCCCTGTTAAATTTTGTTTGTTTGAAAGCAGTATGGGATAGTTTGGTCAATATTATCATTTTGAACCAACAAATGGGTAGATGAAAATTGTGGGGAGATAAAACTTAGTCATCTTTAGATTAACACTCCAAGTTTTTCTTGCTTTTTGACTGACAACTCAAAACTCATGCTTACTTTCTCTCGGGAGACTTTTCTGCTTGATAGCTTAAGAAAACTACTACTACGTGTATCTTTTTGTGGGACTAAAGTAGAGAAGGAATAATATTTTTATCTTTAAGTTAATTAAGTAGTATTAATTAACCACATAAAAATGAATTTGGGTTTTTTGCATATCCTTTAATTGGTTTTGGATATGCTTTTGTTGATTGGTCAAAGGAAAAAATATATGTTTTTTGTTGTTTTCTCTGTTTCTGCATATCCTTGATGCAGTTTGTTCTCCCTTTTATGGTTGATGTGGATTGAGTGTTTGGTGATTAGTCATTGATAGGGAGAATCCTGGATAATAGGTTTAAAAAATTCATAATTCTTTCTGAATTATAATAAATTGATATAATGCAAGGGGTGTTATTTACAGACAATCACATTCTTTACAGAGCTTCCTGAAGATAATTTCAGTACCTTTCCTAGATTGCTTGTGACCATAAATCTTATAATGGACTTCAATTGAAACTCGTCCACATTAAGAATCCTGAAGTTGAAACAGTTAAGCAAATAGAAATATAATAGCTAGAACGTAGAAGCATAATTCGTAAGGATGGAAACCAAGTGAAGAAACCTTCATTAAAACAAGGTTCTAGTATGCATTATAAACCTTCATTTCATGTGCACCTTAATCAAATCAAGATATGTTGATTAAGAATGGTTAAAATACTTTCGACTAGTGTTGCACTGAATGCTAATGTACAAATTGATGAGGAGTAAAATATATGAACTTTTTGTTGTTGTTTTCCATTGCAACCAAAATGCTTAGTGAATATATCAAATAAATTGAGTGGTGTACCTGGTATGAACTGCGCTGACAGTATCAATGGAATATTGGAATTCTGATTATTGATATTAACTTCAATAATGATAGTATAATTCCTGCTATCTTAACGAATGTGATCATTGAAATTGTTAGGCGAAGATATAGAGAGAGAGAGAAAGAAAAAAAGAAAAAAAGGTATTTATAATGTGTCAAAATTCCATTTGTGACAATTTAGTTATCACTATATTTAACTAACCAATGATCTTGACATGTAAACATGAGGCCAAAAGGTATTAAATATTAATGTCCATCTTTGTCTGTGAAGTTGAACTATGATAATACCGACAATAACCATCCACATTTCAGCTTTTTTAGGGTAAACAATCTGTGGATGGAAGTTTAATTTGAATGGATAATCTAACCCACCAATATGTGGACTGTGTTGAGAACATTTTGTTCTCAAGGTAGTTATACAATTTTCATGATCTTATACTTATTTATTTTATCTTTTTAATTTTTAGATAATTTTTTAATTTTAATTTTTTTTTATCTGTTTTCTCTAAGAATGACTTGCTATCAACTGCTGTTTCAAAAGCTTATACTTGAGTCAAAATGGTCTTCGGATCAACTTTCCAAAAGTGCTATAACAAATTACTGTTCCAGCAAACCAAAAGTTAATTTCACATAATTATTTTCAGGATCCTATGAAGAATGGTGTTTTGGCTATTCAAACAATACGCAACAATATAATGGCATCTACAGTTTTAGCAACAACAGCACTCACTCTCAGCTCACTGATTGGTGTATTTGTAAGCAGCACAGGGAACTCCGGCGACATGCCATCGCAAATAATCTACGGCAATAAGAGTCCTATTCTCTCTTCAATCAAGTACTTCTCCATCTTGCTGTGCTTCCTTGTAGCTTTTCTTTGCTATGTCCAGTCTATAAGATATTTTGCCCATGTAAGTTTCTTAATCACTGTGCCTGCATGGAAAGGAAAAAATGATCCGATTGAGTATGTTGCAAGAAATTTGAATCGGGCAAGCTTGTTTTGGTCTCTTGGATTAAGAGCATTTTACCTGTCATTCCCTCTCTTCCTCTGGATATTTGGGCCTATGCCCATGTTTGTATGTTCCCTAATAATGTCATTTATTCTGTATTTCTTGGACACAACCACCAGTTTTACAAGACAACTTCACAGTCACTCAATTAGAGAGGATGCGAGAACTGATGTCGAATCAGTTGGTCAATCACTGTAAGTGCTGTTGAAAATTACGTAATCCGTAATAAATACTTGATCCGTAATAAATACTTTAAATAATATGGGAGTAAGTCAAAATATTGAATCAAGCTGATCTTATGTATTTTGCTCGAAAATTGGTAGTTCTTTTTATTATTCGATCGTTTGCTTTTCTTTTTTGTCCATATTGAAATTGATATCCTTCAATGTATATATTATTTGGTATGTTTAATACCTTTTAGTTTTTGAAGTAGAGTAAATAGGAACTTGGAGAATACCAATATGCTTGTCATGTTTTGGTAATTTTAATTGTTTAAACTAACAAGAAAACAACAATTTTAAAAAATAAAATAAAAAAATTAATGAATGAGATATGAAATTGTAGAGGCTTGGGGTTCCACCCGAAAAGGTTAACCCAATAGGGGAGTAACCCAAGCCACTTATGTACCCTTTTTGGATCCCCATGTTTAGCCAATGTGGAACTTTGTATGCTCATCTTTAAAAGGAGACGCATTAAAGTATAAGTTATCTATGATTTATGATATGCCCCTACATTTTTGTTGAGTATGTTTCTCAAATTTCTACACGGTATTGTCTGCTGCTGCTGACCAAATTTCTTTGTTTCATAGCTACTTGAGCAAAACCTTGCCTCTATCTTTCTGTCCCTCAGATTAAATGGGTTGCCTTAAGAGCTTTGTCCTCTATTCTCAGGGACAATAATCAGTCTGAGGACTTTCAACTTCACACTCCCCTACTTAATGGCTAAACTCCAGTTTCTTCCTTCATTGGCGTGGGAAAATCTTGGGTAGTTTATGGTAGGTTTACTTGTTCTTAATGTAAGCTTGGCAAGGAGTGCTGGTAAATACTGATAACATACTCTTTAAGCATATCTCCCTTGTAGACATAGCTCGTATAAGGCCTTTCTGAGTTCCATACTCTGTGGATAATGCTTTCTACATGATCTGTTTTGAGAGTTTTGCTGAATGAATAAAAATCTAAAATTGTCCCCCAGTAATTTTTTATTTTTATTTTTATTTTTTTTGGTTGCCATTAAGTGTACAAAACTTGTTCAGTAAAAATTCCTCAAAATGCAGAAATTGCTCTAATAGCTCAAACAATGGGAACACTTCTCAACTTATATGAAATTTTAAGTGGAAAATGACATGTGATTGTCTTTAGTACTTGCTAACTACCTTACTCATTTTCCCAAAAAATAACTACCTCATTTTATGGTTTTTTTTTTTTCTCCATATTATATTTGACATTTTTCCGGGTTAAAGTTTGGACATCTGAATCATAAGCGGTACTGATCTTTACCCGAATCCTGTAAACTGTCGAACGTTATTAAGATAATCAAACTCTTCATAGCATCGCATTTTTGTTGATAAGCATGGTGTACTAAACTCCCAGACAGGAAAATCAAGCAAAGGGCAAGGACTTTGTGATTCATTATGAAGAAAGCTAGATTGTTCTTGCCCCACTTGATTCTGACACATATCTGTGTGTGACATTTTATTTATTTATTTATATATGTGAGTGTGCATATATATATATATATATATAGAGTAATTCTAGATGTCTTTATTTTATTAAAATAAAAATTGTTACTAACAGTATATTTTTAGTAACAAATTTAAAAACATTATCACTAAAAATAAACTATCAATGATAATATTTTTATATTTGTTACTAAAAATATACTTTTAATGATAATCGTTATTTTAATAAAATGAGGATATCCTCATTGTAGAATTTTCCTATATATATATATATATATATATATATATATATATATATANGCCGTTTGGTAGCAAGTGCTGCCTCTCCTGTCTTTCTCTGAAGAACCTGAAAATTGATTCAAATGATTAGTAGACATATATGAGCAAAAGGAAAGCATGTATGCTCAAATTCTATCAAATCAAATGAGCAAAGACTAACTACCCTATTTCCTATATCATTTTAAAAGCCAACCAACTTACTACATTAGCATGCAGAAACAAACTTTGGCCTCACTTTTTTCTCATTCGTAATATTGACTAACAAAGCTTAGAACTGATACTGGTTCTGCAGAGGACGTGTGTGAGCGTGTGTGTGTGTGTGTGTGTGTGTGTGTGGGGGGGGGGGGGGGGGGGGGGGGGGGCGAGAGGTTGACTGGTTCTAACACAAGTGGGTAGTAGATTTACTCATCTCCTCGAACACTTGCTACTGTCATAGGCATATATTGCTCCAAAATCATTCTCAGATCTCAGTTGTTGTGATTCCTAATCTGTTGCTGCTTTGAAAATTCAACTTTTTAAGTACACCTATCTCAATGGGATATTGTGAATAAGGAAAACCAATTCCTAACTTCCATGTTGAAAAACCTAACATGGGTAATCTTTGTCTTGGACTGAATTGAAGAACATTACTGATTGGCCAAATGATTAAAACAGAGGACTTTAATTGACATAAAGATTAATTTTATATATCTAAGTGCTTTTTAGTAATATTTATGTTTTTGGTTTTTGATTTTCAATTTTTTTGTTTTAAGTCTTACTTTGGTTGTGTATAATTGGCTTATATTTTAAATGAGTCAGGATTCTCACCTAATTACAAGCTTTTAATTTACTTTTAAAAAAACTACAAGCTTTTTAAAAAACAAGCCACAAGATTTAAAAAAAAAAAAAACAGT
>QANX01004535.1:0-10342 GCA_003254975.1 Ochetophila trinervis
AATTTAGGATGACATAAAAAAATTTAGATGAAAAGAAAATAAGATGATTTTTTTTAATATTTTAGAAAATTAGTACAAAAAAAATAGAATTTTAGGTTAAAAATGGCATTTAACGGATTCTGTCATGAATTGCAACTTTTTGCAAAATAGAAAATATTATGTGCTAAAATAGTTGTAATGCCCTAATTTGAAAAAAAATAAAATTAAAAAGTACTAAAGTGCACTTAAATTTTAGGTCTAANAAATAAAAATTAAAAAGTACTAAAGTGCACTTAAATTTTAGGTCTAAATGCACTTTAGTATTATCTAAAATTGAATTTTTTTACATAGGAGTTTCTACAATAAATTAGTACAATTGATATCTTGTAATTAAAAAAAATTGCACATTTGTCTAATTTAGTTAAAATTAACAGATTCCGTCAACTTAGAGTTCACAGGCTATGCACGTAACTTTTAAAATTGATTTGTTCATTTTTAATTGTACCAAAGTTGAAAAAAAGAAAAGAAAAAAGTTTGAACTCCATTTATAGTTTTTCTTTCCTATTTTTTAAATTTTGGTACAATTAAAAATAAAAAACTAATTTTGAAAGTCACATGCTATGCACTTGACTAACATAACCTATCAATTTTAATTATATTAGACAAATATGCAACTTTTTTTAAATTACAGGGTATCACTCGTACAAATTAATTGCAGAAACTTTTATGTAGACAAATTCAAATTTAGAAAATACTAAAATGCATTAAAACTTATATTTTATTATTATATTTATATTTTCTTAACACTCTCTTTTTATTATGTTCGATCATCTTTTGGACTCAATTGAATCTTTATATGTGTTTTTAGTTTAAATTGTTAATTTTTGAATACATGGCCTCATGGATTTCTTACTCGATCTAATACCAAGTTGACATACACTCTTTCCAAAGCTTAAGTGTAAAAGTAGTAATTCAATTTGGTATGAGAGCAAAAAAATGAATTCAAATTTTAGTTAAACCTATATATGAATGAGAGTGGTCATTTTTTAATATTTTAAACTTTGGTAATAAGTGATAATTCAATTCTACCAATATATATATAATTCGTTTCA
The DNA here is from genome assembly GCA_003254975.1 of Ochetophila trinervis. Lineage (NCBI taxonomy): Eukaryota > Viridiplantae > Streptophyta > Magnoliopsida > Rosales > Rhamnaceae > Ochetophila > Ochetophila trinervis. The sequence continues at coordinate 1,092 of QANX01004535.1, forward strand.
ACTGAAATGATTATATATAAACATTTTCTATAATTGATAAAGATTAGTAGAATAATCTATTGATTATGCACAATCCATTATTCAAGTTTCGAATAGTTTTTTTTGTTTGTTTGTTTTTTTTTTCAAGCTTATAGTCGCAATAAATATATTTATCTAGAACTTGATAACAATTAACAAAAATTTTTTTTTTGGGATTTTGTTTATAAGAGTAAAAGATCAAAGATAGGGTAGGACTCAAGAGTTGCCTTTTGTTTTTGTTTGTACTATAGTCTATAACTGCCACTACTTGATCCATATCTTGGTGGGCTGGACTACACTAGGCTATTTTATATGGTTAATTATTCATTAGTTTGTTATAGTTTTCAATTTTAGGAATAACTATTCCATAAGAATACTTATTCAAGGAATAACCATTTATTTTTAAAAGCCCAGAATTGATATTTTTTTCATTCTAAAATTTTATATAGATATTTTTATCATGTTTAAAATATATTTAAACTTAGATGGATTATCCTATATATAAAAACATAAATAATTGTTAGAGGTCAAAAGTGTTGTACGAACTTGGCATGAACATTTTGAATCTTTGAGTTTCACACAGATGCCTAGATTAGGTCCACATTAGAGCCCATTTTGAGTGTTTGATTTGTTTTGATGGACCAAATCAGGTGTCTTCCAAGCTCATGTTTTTTGGCAGTACACCTAGTCACAAAGCTCGAAGAAAAAACTACCTAAAGAAAGCAGAGAGTGTAGAACTCAGCTTTTAGAGGGGTTAGTTATTGCATTAATGAACAAATGTTTAAAGTAATATCAATATAATTTTATGTCCAAAAGCTAAGCAAAGTGAGGAAAATAGTTTAAGAGGTGAAGAGGTAGAAACATGTAAACTGAATGGTAGAAAAAAATGTTTATCGAGGATAAGTAAAACAGATCATCCCAAATTAATAATATAGATCATCCGGATGAACAATATATTTACAAATATATATATCAAAATACTCATGTATGCATATGAAAAAATATATATAACATTGTACAAAGATAAGCATTTACAGCAAGTAAAAGAATACATACAACTCAGCATTTAGCTTACACAAATATGCATTGTCATACAAATCCAGATACATACTACTAGACCTGGCAAAATGTTACACGACACGATAATACGACATGAAACGACACGATAATTTATGGGTTTGGGTTTGCGATATCGGGTCAGGTTGATATCAGTATCACACGATAAAACACGATAAGAAAACGGGTTGAAATGGGTTGGAACACGTTAACACGATGGGTCACAATAAGACACGATAAGAAAAATATTAATTTAACTTTTTACATTACTTTTTTTTTTTAGTTTTAGAAAACTATAAAATTCATATTTTATTTCATTGAAAAATAAAATTTTTTATATCTATTTATATATTAATATTTTGTTTTAGATTCTATCTTTTTTATTACTTATATTTGATGTACAATTTCAGTTTGGTTTATAATATTTTGAATATTTTTAAATTAATTTTAGTTTTTTTATAGTATTTTGAATATTTTTAAATTTATAATTGAAATGCATATTTTGTTTTTTAGTCACGATAAATATTTAATATAGCTTTAATTCATAATATTTTACATATTTTAAATTCATAGTTATTATTTATGTTGAATTTTAGTATGTTAATATATATTTTTTTAAATGTTTAACATATCATTTGAATATGTATTTAGGCTTAATAGATATAAATTGATAATAATTTATCATTTGACAATATATATTAATTTAAATAAAAAAAATTAAACACTCACGTACATGTCTAGTAAACACGAATAAAACACGACACGGACACGGTTCAACACGAAAACTTAACGGGTTGGGTTCGGGTGAACAAAATTTGACACGACACGAACACGACACGACACGAACACTGTTCAACACGACACGTTGCCAGGCCTACATACTACCCAAACTAAATATGTTTAAACCAAACATTTATTTATACATATAATGAGCAATAATAAATAATGTGTAAGAACAAACATCGAAATATAATACTCCCCTCTTCCAAATGTAAAGTAAGATGGGAAAGATGGTTTAGAGAGGGAAAAAGAGCAAACTTTGTAACAAATTTATAAGTGTATTTATGGGTTAGCTAAACCAAGAATGAGATATTAGAGTTTGAACCCAAGTAAAAAGAATTTCCTAAAGGCATGGAGATAATCCGATACGTTTTTAAAGCTTGAGTTATGGTGTCTTAAGCTTTTCTCCTAAAATAGCTGAAAGAGATTCATCTGGGAGATTAGGACACTTGTGTTGTTGGAAGAAGGAAGAAGAAACTCTCCTGTGAACAAAGAAGTCTCATATTTATAGAAGTTTCAAACCTCTTCTAACTTCCTCTTTATCCACTATTTAGTTTGTTATCATTTGAATAACTAAAAGAACTTAGCAATGATAGTGGATAAAAAGAGGAAAAGCTGAAAATGAAATTTGATTTCCTTAAACGGCAGTCGCCTAGCCAAAACCATAGGTTTTAAGACTATCTTAGATGAAAATAGAAACTCTTTGTGTTGTGGGCATTTTTGCCACTTGATATGGGCTTGTTATCAATATGGTAAAATAAACATATTGGTCCAATGTGGTGGGCCAGGTTAAAGTCCAAAGGAAAGTGACAAAGACACTTGTCATCCATCCAGGCATTAGGGTTTTAGGAATAAATCCTAGCCATTAATTTCGGATATAAAGAGGTAAATGAGGTAAGAGAAGGGGGGGATTTTTAATTGAAAAAAGCCAAGCCGCACGCAGCCCTAGAGGATCCTCCACACATCAATCCTTGTCTTTCCCCAACCTTTTTCGCAAAAACCGAGGTTTTGGGCAGCCATTTTTAGGGGGTTGAAAAACATTATTCATTGTCTTCCTTTTTCCCCCAGCTCTTTTTGGACCCGAACCAGGCCCCATTTCACTAGCTTTTCTTCCCCTTTTTCTGGGCTCTCTCCCCCTTCATCTCAACTCTCTTCCCCTTATTTTCAGCTACCTATTTACTCGCTTAGCTTCCTCAATGGACTGTTTAACTGACTTAGCCATCGGAGGGGGAACGCCGGCCACCACACCGGCGCCCCTCTAACCGGCTTTCTTCCCTTTTTTGCAGGTACCCACACAAACCGGTTGTGACGAAAAATCGCTACAACATTTTGGCGCCGTCTGTGGGAAAGATTTTTTCCCTTTATTTCATGCTTGTGGTTGTTTTCATTTTCAGAAATTTTTTGTCTTGGTGAACCGATACTTGTTTATGTTGTTTCGGTTCCGTGAGGCTTTGCGTTTTTGTGGTCAGGCTCATTAAGTTGTTGCCAGCTCGCTTTTTCAGTACCAAGCTCTTAATCAGTTTGCAGTTTTATTGTTTGGTTTTGGTTGATATTTGAGCTGTATAAGTTCAGGTTTCTAACTGCGCTTTGCTTTCTTGGAGTTTAGGGCACTGGCCGAAGCCTAAAAAAAAAAAAAAAAAAACCCTGACACCAAAATAGCTAGAACTGAACCGAAGCTGCACCTAGCCGAAGCTGGACCTAGCCGAAGCTAGAACTGAGCCGAAGCTAGACCTAACCACAGCTAGAACTGAACCTGAAGCGAGATGACCAACACCCACCTGGAGCAGCAGGCAACAGCGGACGTGGCCGAGCCATCCAACAGGGAGGCTAGAGGCAAGCAGTCCATGAGAACCACCTCCTTCCTGAACCGAGGGACATTGGTTCCAGAAGCTGAACCGAGCACCCTACCCTCACAGCTGCTGCCGCCAACTCGGAGGCGAAGTGAGAGGCGCATCGCTCCACGATCGGAGCGAACCCGAATATCCGACTTGGAGAACCGGATGGAGCAGGTCATCGACCTCCTTGAGAACCAGCAGCGAACTAACCATGAGCCAATCTCACGAACGATGATGAGCCCAGCTCCAGTGGATTCTCCACGAGACCGTGGCGCCCCACGAACTCTTGGAGAAGGGGGAGCACCAGGAGAGGAGCTGGAAACCGCAGCTAGAGGCTCGCGGTAGCATAACCAAAGGAGGACAGCACCACCAAGAGCTCATCCTAGACTACCACTGGGCGAAACTCGGAGGAACCCCGGGAGGAATTATCCCTCACCTGCCCGCCGGCAGCCAGCCGAGGAGCGAAATAGCTCGCGAACGAGATCCGTCAGCGACACCCTCTCCTCCCCGAATGATGGCCTGGACCTTAGCAACCTCAGGGCTTCCCTCGAGGCCAGGCGGCGAGCACGAGAAGAACAAGATAGAGCAGAATCCCGAAGTGAACGCAGGAGGCGAACTGAGGTAGAGGAAGAGAGAAGGCTCATCTGAGTAGAAAAGAGGCAGAAAATCCGTGAGGATGAGAGGCGAAAAATCCAAGCTGAGGAAAAAGCAAGGATAGAAGCTGAGGAAAGACAGATGCACGAAGCGGAGAGGAGAAGACTAGAAGCTGAGGAGAGGCAGAGGCTTGAAGTGGAGAGAAGAAGGCTCGAGGAGGAGGCGAACATGAAGTTCCATAGAGACCAACAGAGCCTAATCGCACACCCACATCCTTATGTTTATGTGCCCGGACCGGGATAAGAGACTTCACCGTTCGGAATAGGGATACGCCGAGCTGGCCTCCCCAAGGATTTCAAGATGCCTAGTGTGGGACGATACGAAGGCAAGGGAGACCCAGCGGAACACCTAGGAGCCTACAAGGTGTGGATGGAATTTGAAGCTGCGGAGGACGCTATCAAATGCCGCGCTTTCCCCTTGACTTTGGGAGGAATAGCCTGGACCTGGTTCACTGGCCTATGCCCAGGTTCAATCAACTCCTTCAGCCAGCTGGAGAGTGCTTTTATGGCGCAATTTATAGAAGCCAGGCCAGTGAAGAAGCCGTCTTCTCACCTGTCATCTGTTGTGCAAGGAGAGAACAAGTCTTTGAAGACATATGTCCAAAGATTTTCAGATATGATGATACAAATTGAGGGCTGCACTGACGACGGGGCAATGCAAGCCATGCAGGATGGAGTCCGTGATGAGGACTTCATTAGAACGATAGCTAAAAACCCGCCGCGAACATTCTCGGAGATGCTAGCCGAAGCCTATAAACACATCTCAGCGGAGGAGATCATCCAGTGCAGGAGGAACTTGAACCGGAGTGGAGGAAATGGAAGGTCTGAAGCCAGAAAGAATCAAAGAAGTACCCCACCCCGGAGCAATAAGAGGAGCTATGAGGAGGTGAATCTGGCACCCAGGCCGCCCAAGGGTAAATTCGACAGGTTCACCCCCCTCAACACAACTCGCTCGGAAGTGTTGATGCAGATCGAGGGAAACAACCTGCTGAAGAAGCCTTTCCCTATGAGGACACCGTTCAAGTTCAGAAATAAGAACAAGTACTGTAGGTACCATAGAGATTATGGACACACCACAGAAGAATGCACGGAGCTGAAGGACAAGATTGAAGCCCTGATCCAGAGAGGTCAGTTGAAGGAGTTTGTGGCAAAAGCTGCAGGGCCCAATACTCCAGCTCCCCCACGGCGGGAGGACACTGGCAGAGGAGAAGCATCATCACCACCACTACACCCGGGTAACATACTCGGGAACGTAAGGACGATTATGGGAGGACCAGGAGTCAGAGGTGAGTCTAACCGGTCACGGAAGGCGCATGGAAGGGGCGCCAAGGATCTGGACATGCATCACGAAGTAAATTGCACCTTCAGACCAATAAAAGTGACCCGGAGGGAGAGCTTCTCTATAACGTTCACTGACGAGGAAGCCGCGAGAGTGCAACATCCACACGATAATGCCATAGTTATAACAGCCTAGGTGGCCAACCACAGGGTGTATCAGATGTTAATTGATAACGGGAGCTCGGTTGACGTCCTCTACTTGCCCGCTTTCGACGCAATGGGGCTGAAAAGAGAAGTCCTCAAACCAGTGCGGACTCCGTTGATAGGGTTCGCTGGAGAAACTGTTTTTCCTGAAGGTTCCATCGAGCTGCCTCTCACCGTCGGAGAAATCCCCAGCAGATCCACTATCATGGTGAACTTCCTGGTGATAAAATCAGCGTCAGCATATAATGCCATCTTGGGAAGGCCAGCACTCAATGCTTTGAGGGCAGCGACCTCGACTTACCACCTCATGATAAAGTTCCCGACCGAAGGAGAAGGTGTCAGATCGGTGCGAGGAGACCAGTACGAGTCCAGGCAGTGCTACGCAACAGCTCTTAGGGAGAGAGACTTTCACGCCGAAGCGCTGCCCATTTTTTCCACCTCCGGACAGAAATGTCCTGAGCCACGCCACCAAAGGATCAACCACTTGATCCACGCTGGATCCTCCAAGCAGAAATGTTCTGAGCCAGCATCGACCCCCGAGCAGAAATGTTCTGGGCCAGCTCGGAGTCTAGCACCAAGGGAAAAATCACAAAGACAAGAACCACCCTCCGAGCAGAAATGCTAAGAGCCAAATCTAGGAATAGCCACCCCGCCAGTACCTTCCGAAGCTTGCAAAGAAAACTTCTCACAGGCACCTAAGGCCAATTCGGAGGCGATAGCTGAAGACTCATTAATGATGGAAATCCAGGAGACCGAGGAAGAACTTTCTGAAAGGGAATTACACGACAGAAGACAAGGCATGTTCCGAGGAGAACCGGTGGAGGAGCTTGCCAACATCCAGATAGATCCAAACAACCCAGAGAGAACCACGAGAGTCGGTACAACGCTCTCGCCCGAGCTGAAGGAGGAACTTTCAGAATTTTTTGAGGGCCAATTCGACCGTGTTTGGGTGGTCCCATGAAGACATGCTGGGAATAGACGCGGAAGTGATGGTGCATAGGCTGAACGTGGACCCTAGCTTCAGGCCAGTGAAGCAGAAGAGGAGAGCCTTTAACCCTGAGAGATATGAAGCGATCAAGACTGAAGTAGACAAACTCCTGAAGGCGGGGTTCTTCAGAGAAGTAACATACCCCATCTGGCTGGCCAACGTGGTGTTAGTGAAGAAGAGCAACGGAGATTGGCGGGTGTGTGTAGACTTCACGGACCTGAACAAAGCATGCCCCAAGGACAGCTTCCCGCTACCCAAGATTGACCAGCTGGTAGACTCTACGGCGGGTAGTGAGCTATACAACTTTTGTGACGCCTTCTCAGGGTACAACCAGATTGGAATGCACCCTGACGATCAAGAAAAAACCGCCTTCATCACCAACCTCGGGCTGTACTGCTACAAGGTGATGCCTTTTGGGCTGAAGAATGCTGGAGCCACCTACCAGAGGCTGGTTAACAAAATGTTCGCTGACCAGATTAGGAAGACAATGGAGGTATACGTAGATGATATGCTAGTGAAAAGTAGCAAGGCGAGCAAGCATCTGGGTCACCTGAGTGAGATGTTCGATGTTTTGAGGAAGCATAAGATGATGCTCAACCCCGCTAAATGCGCCTTCAGAGTATCCCCGGGGAAATTCTTAGGTTTCATGGTGAACCAGCGGGGGATTGAAGCCAATCCCGACAAGATAAAGGCGATCATGGAGATGGTACCGCCTCGGAAGGTGAAGGAGGTTCAGAGGCTCACAGGAAAGGTGGCAGCCTTTAACCGATTTGTCTCAAGGGCTACGGACAAATGCCTACCATTTTTCAAAATCCTTAGAGGAGCTAAAGATTTCGCTTGGACGAAGGAGTGCGATGAGGCCTTCTCTCAGCTCAAAAAATACCTGAGCACGTCACCACTACTCTCCAAGCCAGTCTGCGGAGAGATGCTGCTCCTATACCTAGTTGTGTCGGAGACAGCGGTGAGCTCCGCACTCATACGAGAAGAAGGGACAGCCCAGCTACCAATTTATTATGTCAGTAAAGCCATGGTGCCAGCAGAGACCAGGTACCCCAATGTTGAGAAGTTAGCCCTGGCTTTAGTCGTGTCCTCAAGGAAGCTGAAGCCATACTTTCAGGCACATTCGATTACCGTGCCTACCAGCTACCCTCTCAAGCAGGTGCTACAGAAGCCAGAGACATCCGGAAGGCTAATCAAGTGGTCCATTGAGCTAGGGCAGTACGAGATATCATACAAGCCCCGCACGGCGATAAAAGCGCAGGCAGTAGCTGATTTTATTGCCGAATTCACCACTTCAGAAGAAGGAGAAATCATCATCCCAGACGATCATTGCAAAACAAGCAACGCACACCCAGCCACATTGTGGACTTTGCACACCGACGGGTCATCCAACGAGCATGGAAGAGGGGCAGGGTTTATTTTAACCACCCCGGCTCCAGATCATGTCAAACTCGAGTACGCACTCAGACTTAGGTTTAAGGCATCGAACAACGAAGCGGAGTATGAAGCATTAATTGCCGGACTCATGATGGCTCGGTCTCTGGGGGCTAAGAGGCTGCACAGCTACAGCGACTCACAGCTAGTGGTTAGACAAGTCAACTCAGAATACCAGGCCAAGGGGGCGAGTATGATCAGCTATCTGAAGGTAGTCAAGGAGTTACTGACAGGTTTTGAGGAACATCACATCACGCAAATCCCAAGGGCCGAAAACTCAAACGCTAATTCGCTTGCCAAACTGGCATAAGCTACTGAGTCAGAGCTAGTGCGCACGATCCCTGTGGAAACTTTGTCGCAGCCCAGCATCTCAGAGACGAAGCAAGAGGTGAACCCGATAGAAGAGAGACCAGGGTGGCGAGACCCGATCATCCGGTTTTTAGCAGATGGCGTCCTGCCCAAAGAGAAGCTGGAGGCGCGAAGGCTTAGGTACAAAGCACCACACTATACCCTCATCAATGGAGTTCTGTACAAGAGAGGCTTCTCACTACCCTACTTGAGATTCCTAGGAGAGGAAGAGGCGGACTATGTCCTAAGGGAGGTCCACGAAGGAGTGTGCGGTAACCACGCAGGAGGAAGGTCATTGGCGCATAAAATAGTCCGCCAGGGCTATTACTGGCCGACCATGCAGGGAGACACGAGGGAGTTCGTGAGTAGATGTGACCCTTGTCAAAGGTTCGCAAAAGTCCAAAGAGGACCACTGGCGCAGCTCACCTCCATCAGGAGTCCGTGGCCATTCGCTCAATGGGGAGTTGACCTCATCGGCCCACTCCCAACAGGGCGCGGCCAAGTAAAATTTGCAATAGTGGCAATAGATTACTTCACCAAGTGGGTGGAAGCCGAGCCCCTGTCAACGATCACCGAAGCTAAAACTTCAAGCTTCATCTGGAAGTCAATCATCTGCCGCTTCGGGATACCCCACACCATCGTCACCGACAATGGAAA